>CAXHUL010000381.1:414005-440799 GCA_964019695.1 Loripinus fragilis
GAGCGCCCATCAAATACTCTTGTCAGAATGCACGGATGCGCAGGTTGATCTGAGTACCTGATGGGCGCACGTGCCAACTTGTACCTTTTACATGTACTTCTTCTGGTATATTGCACCTCGAATGAAACACAATTTTTCGTTTTCAAAATTTTACATAAAAGTTAATTCACACTGAAAGTTTGCATGCGCATAGAAATAGTAAAACCCTAACTAGATTTAAATTTTGGCGGAGACTGATATTTATTTTATGGTTCTGATATCTTGTAAAAATAAATAACTTAGTATTTGTTAGCATGAAATCACCCTTTCAGTACCTATTGTTGTACTGTCGGTGCAATATACCTGTGATAGATATACCAGTATTTGCTCATCTATAAAATGTCCATTAGAGATTACAGCAGACGAGTATCTTGTTGAAGGCATCAAATTGTGCGGCTTACAATGCAATCCAAGCTGCTTTTATGGGTCTACGAATAATCGCCTTTCTTTTGGGTCACCATTTTTGTGTCAAAGTTGGAAATAATAACTGAAACATTATTGACTAGGCTGATAAACGGCAACACAAGCCAATATGTAGCTACATTTAAAATCACTGGAGCATTTTTGTAAGGGACCGCTCATTATTTAAGTGTCAGGGGGGCGGCTGAAATTTCGATCCATAATCTAAATTTTGGATGACCCCCCTCCTAACAAAATTTAAATAAAATGAACCCGCCCCCCCTGGAATCCGCAAGAAATAGACCCTGACCCCCCCCCCCCTCATTTTAAATCTTATTGTCAAAATGCAATAGTTTGTTTCCATGTGAATGTCATAAGAATGGTATAATGGTAATTTTATTTACTTAATGGCCTGCATGAGTATCTGAGTTTCAATTCTAAATAGTTTTGATCACCATTTAAACAGGAATCTATTATATATAAGACTTTTTTGTTCATATTGATTCTTAATGTTCAAGTCAACAATTTTTTCAGTTATGTCAAGATAGGCCAGCCTGGATTGAACCAGTACTAAACTGCAGATGAACAAGCTTTCAAGTGCCCTTCCACAAAAAGTAGGGAAAGAGTAGGGATAAAAAATGAGAGAAAAAATCACGAGAGAAAAAGTAGTGAATTTGGATGTAAAACATTAGGCATAGAGGCTTTTCAAATACAGAATTCATAAATTAAGGCTCTCAAATTCCCCTCAACAAAACAGTACTAATAAAAAAAAATGGAAAAGGTAGGGAAAAAGTGGGGATTATCGATAGAAGGGCTTTCCAAGTATAAAATCATTACAATAAGTTCTTAAAAATATTCAATAAGAAATTTTACACTCATTATTTGAGCAGGATATGACACAAATAACTAGCAAAACAGAGAGACTTTTGGGTCAAAATTATAGTTTATTTTTGTTTTATAAATGTCTGTTCCCTGAAAAACTTATAATAGCTAATTTCAGATTATTTCATAAATTCGAACGAGCGAAGCGAGTGAGGAAAAAAACTGTATTTATATCACGTAAATGACATTTTAGAGTGAAAAAGTAGGGATAGTAGGGCATTTTCAAGAAAAAGTAGGGCACATCTAAAAGCCTGATGAATCAATCAATTTTCTATCAAAATCAGCAACAATTAAGCCACCATAACAGAGCTATATCTTTAACATTTGCAAAAATAAAAATTGAGATTATTTAGTGGCCTGCCTTACTAAATATAAGAAGTCGATTTACAAAAACCGAGCGAGCGAAGCGAGAGAGGAAAATTTTAAGTGATTTTATTGTAACAATTTTAACATGGCCCCCCCCCCCACCCCCTGCTGGGAAGCTAAAGTTAATAGTGACCCCCCTACTAGCCACATGTAATTTCATATGACCCCCCTACTTTTTAGCCGCCCCCCCCCCCCCCTGACACTTAAATAATGAGCGGTCCGTAAATTGTCTTATATTAGTATATGCATGGTTTTATTTTCAACTGATAGTCATTGATCCGTTTCGCTCATGGTACTAGAGGGAAATATTATTTGGCCTAAAACATTAAGAATGTTAAAATTCCATCCTATCACAGCATTTATGAAAATGCATGCAAACTTCCATAAGGGTTTTTGGTTTAAATATATATTTCCAGTTAAATATAATATTCGCATTTCAGATTTAATGTTATTGCCGAAAAACAGTGTTACATTTGAAGGGTTATACTACAGAAGTGACAGTACAGCTATTATATGGGCCTCGACGCAAGAAAACCTGATCTAGCTGCATTCAAAAACAGGGGAACAGACCAGCCAGAGACTGATCAGCGCCCTTTGTTGTTCACTCTCTGGAAGTAAAATAATTAAACTTGCAACATGCTAAAGTTCACTATTCTATCTAGTCTGTGTAGCTAAGCAGGATGGTTTGAACCATACTTGGTCACAAACCCCGTAGACAGGGTTTCTCGCGTCGAGTTCCAACTACAGTACTAGTGTCATCTGCTGACCTTTGCAAACAGTTCCCAGGGCCTGACCGGATCCAAACTGTTGGACACTCTAAAGATATTTCTGAAATAATTTTTCGAAAGGTCGATTTTGAAAAAAAATCAGCAGTCGACAAAATTGCCCAGTAGGAAAAGAGTCATTTACAAAATGTACTGTTTGACACTCTGAATGTATTTCTGAAATAATTTTTCGAAAAAGTTGATTTTGAAGACAAATAGCATGCAAAATTGAGCCGTGACATGAGATTTACAATGTGGTATGTGCGACAAGCAAAGGCTCAGACCAGCCTGCGCATACGCGCAGTCTGATCAGAGCCTTTGCTAGTCGCTTGAATAATCTAAGGCTGTTAAGCTACTGACTGATCAGCATTTGGAGTTTCTAAGCTTTAAAGGAGGCTGCACAGGCCTATATGAGTCTAAACTTGTCAAAATACCACATTGATGGAAATCACATGTCACGGCTCAATTACCAGGAAAAGAGTCATTTACCTGTTTGTTTGTTTCGCACTCTCTGACGATACCGTCCTGTTCCTTCTCCCAGTACCAATACACTAGCAAATGTTAAAGTGCGGACGACAGCTTATGCTAAATACCTTCAGTGTTCTATAATAAATCTTCCCGTTTCCATTAGCAGTGTCGCACTTGTTCATTTGTTTCCCAATATGATTTAAAAATAACGTGGTGTCACGAATATGTGAATACATCGATTTGTCAACTCTGCCGTGGGATTGCCAACCAATTCTACGATACCTTAAAAGTGATTCAGAGATTCTGACGTCTGTCAGTTTGGTTTATAGTGCTGACGTGCATTTGAAATTGGGCGTGACATATTGAGACACGTGACGAACTGTGGCTTCATCGACCAGTCTGTGCGTTTATCTTCATTTCTAATACAAAGCATTAACTCTTAGCAACTGTTTTCTTTTTTGCTGTTGTTATTTTATTTTTTTAATGTAGTTTTCTGCATTTTGAAATGTATATAAATTCTCAGAACATAAAAAGTCAGTGAGTATAATCAGGAAATACCATACTTTTTTTATTTTCTGTATTCAAACAAAGAAAATAAACAAAAAAAAAAACAGAAATGTTAATGAAATTTATTCAAAGTCTTAAAATTACCTGTTTGGGGGGTGAAACAGCAAATCTTGTCAATTTCATGCAAATTTCATACTCAAAATGCTATGTTTAGCTCTCTAGAGTGTGATATTAGAAAAATGTCAAAAACATTAACTTCTTGAAACTAGTTTGAGCTGGTTTTCATCCTTTATCAGCCTGTATGCCAGTTTAGACCAGTTTTTAGATAAACATAGAGATATTTGAAGATATAATTCATATACATTAAAATAGGCCTAACTGTTTAGAGCATATCTTATTTGGTTAAATATACACCTTTCTGTTTAAACAATTTAAAATTATTTGAATTTGTTTGCATTTCGCTTCACCCATCCAACTTGTGCTTGTTTTAGTTGCTATAATTCTTTGAACGAGGGTGAGTGTGTCCCGCTTCGAAGCCTAATAAAATGTCACTGCTTCTGTTTTGAAAAGTTATTCCAGTGGTTTGATAATGTACAGTTAAAAAGGTTTCCATTGACATTTACAGGCGGGGAGAGATTCCGCCTAAATAAGCGACCTATAATTTGCCAGATTGTGCTCTATCAATAGGTTAAATAGCTAAAACATTAAAATATTCTCGCCAGAAAATAAAATGCCTATAGTTTTGATATTTGGTATTTTATATTACTTAGTGGTACTCTATCAAGTTTGTTTAAATTGTGGTGCTGTGGTCAGAATGGCCTCATCATGGAGGTCATAGAGTTTGCATTGACATATTGAAAACATAAAACGATCATCTTGTTTGAAACCACAAGGTCTAGATCCCTGATAATTAGTATGTAGTATTACCCAGTGGACCCTATTTCAATTTGCTCAAAATATAGTTCTGGGGAGAAAATGGCCCCACCAGGGGCATGACCAGTTTTCAATAGATACCAAGAGGCTTTAAACAAAAATCAGGTGAGCGATCCAGGATCACTTGGTCCTCTTTTATTGTGTGTCAATACTTGATATGATATTATAGTACATGATAAATGATATTTCCATTTGAAATGTTTACTACATGTAAATCATATTCTTAATATGGCAATACCCAGATATAAATGCACTTCCAAAAATATACCTGGATATCAAAATGTCAGATTTTGAGGCAAAAAAACGAAAATATACTTAACTACTGAAGAATCCTGACACACACTGTGTGTCAATTTTTTGCCAGTAAATGAATATGATGTACACTTACCTTTCCATTGCGTAAAGTTGAACAAAGGTAGACTAAGATGCACTGAGATTATTTTAAAATATGAACTTATTTCAGACGTCAGCTATCAAAACGTCACGTTACCCCGAAAATCAATTTTCACAAGAACAAAGAAATCACGCAAAACTCACCAGAAACCGCTTTAGTGTGATTCTTTGTTATTTCATTGACATATTCTGGGCACTGAAATAAAACATGCGTACATTGTTCAACCCAAAAGCCTATTTTCATTTTCTTAGCGTCAAATTTACGTAATCAGCGGTTTATGAGCTTTTAAAAAGCACTGCCACTTTATCAACCTTTTTTCATTTGTATGATGTTTGGAATGCATTTTGACATTGTTTTAGTGTTTTTGAACTCCGTAGTTGCTGCCTACGTCCATTTAGCGACGTAATACGTTAAAATTACATGCTGATATGTGTATACTGCAAAGCTTGAAATTCATACGCGATTAAAGTTAAGTGTAGCCAATTTGCACTATAACAAGGTAGAAAGCACGCACTAAACGGCGACAAACGTTGATAAAGGAAAAAACGGTTACTATCCATAGTTTACGTTGTTTCTTAATTGACGTTAAAATCGGTTTATTCCGCTTTTACCCTTTAACGTGACGCGAAACACAAGTTCTGATTTTTGGAAATGCATTCTCTTACAATGATTGGTTGACTCCAAGTCATTTCAGTTTTTAAAAATTGCTTAAACAAAGGAAAAAAAAACACTTCCGTTTAAATAACACCAAAAGCACAAATTAAAACCTTTATATCATACGTCACAGCAAGAAATTGCAAATTTTTGAAATGCACTTTTGTCTGTACTGGTATTGGCCTTGCATACATGAAAAAAGTTTTCAAAAAAATATCTAGACATACACTCACGAGGCAAAAGTGATAAAAACGGTATTTTTGACGTCGTGACGTCATGTTCTATAGTTGATAAATATATTTTTTTTCGAAAAATACTTTCTAATGTCTTGTTATTAAAATAAGCATACAGGCTTAGGTCTATAATTTGTTATTTACGAGTTTGAAGCAAGTAAAAAGTGTCAGGTTTCTTTCGTAGTTCAGTATATATTGGGTTTTTTTAAAGTATACACAACAAGATGTATGAATGTAAAAAAAATACAGCATTAAATTTAAAACAAGATAAACAAAATTTATATATATTTTAAAACTTTACCTGTCAGATTACAAAACTCGGATTTATTTTTTAATAAAACACTGATTTTCACCCAAAAATAAAGGCATTTTATTTCTATTTTTTACGTCATAAGAAAGTCAGGGTAGGTTTATATAAGATTTAATTATCATTTTTTGTCTTTCTTGGCTGGTATCGTGCATGTGCTGCTGCAAATGGATTTCAGAAATTTGCAATTTCACTTCTAAAGTGAAATTTTTGCAAAATTTCAAAATCACTGCCCTTCTTTAAAAAGTAATTCCGGCGATCCAAGAAACTTTAACAATATGCCAAATCATTCATGCAATCGTTCTCCATTTTACAGATGGGGAGGCGTTCCGCCTTAACTAAGCGACTTTTTGCCAGTTTTTTGCTCTACCACTAGCATATGTACAATATGTGGTGGCCAACTAATCCAACAGCCTGGCGCACAGAATCCAGCATGACGAATATTTTCTTTTCTTTTCTTTGCCATTTCCCCTGCCAATTTCAAAAATGTATAAGTATGTAATATTTGATAAAATATATGATGCGGTTCAAGAGTAATGATCATTTTCACTAAAAGACCTCGACCGGCCAAATTGATGCTTGGCATAGCCTCGTCACCATTTTGCACACCAGTAGCACATCAATGTTGAAATAAGTAAATATGCATTTTGATCCAAATATACCATGTGGTATAAGAGTTATAAGCATTTTCAATAACTGACCAAAAGCGGAAAAGGTTGTTACACACGCCAGTGGTTAGATAATGTAGACATGCATGTGTATGCAAAATGTGATGAAAATATATTTATGTGGTCCAATAGTTATGAGCATTTTCACTAAGTGCTAACGGACGGACGGATGGACAGAAGGATGTAATCACATAGTGATTATAGTGCAGACCCAAGGGGCATTTTTTGGGCCAATCAGGAGACAAGATTCTCTCCAGCCATGTAACAAATTCTTTTGTTATATGACTGGAGAGAATCCTGTCTCCTGATTGGCCCAATTTGTCTTCATAAATCTCGATGTCTACCTGGAAACTGGTCTAAACCGGTCTGCAAGTTAATATTGCATCAAAACCAGCTCGAACTAGTTTCCAGAAGTTAATATTTTTGACACTTCTGCAATATTACCTTCAAGAGAGCTAAAAATAGCATGATGAGTTCGAAACTAGCATGTGCTGCATGAATTTGACATGATTTGCTGTTTCACACCCCAACAGGTAAATTAAAGACTTTCATGAAGTTTTACAACAGTTTTGTTTTGTTTGTTTGCTTATTTATCTTTGTTTGAATAAACAAACTGTAAAAATAGTTTTATGATAACATTTTATATTCCCCATTAAGAGAATTAATATAGTTGAAAATGCAAGATACTACATTATAATATTTCAATAACAATTGCTAAAACTTGTGAGAAAGTCCTTAGATGTCTTAGATTGAAGGTTGAACATGTCTTAAACAACAAAAGTGAAAGTAGCAAAATTTTCATTCTTAAATAAAAAGTCATATAACAAAACAGTTATTAAATTCAATTTCGGTAAACATAAGGATTTATCTACCCTTAAAAGTGATATTCACCTCGGCCTTGCGGCCTCGGTGAATTATCACTTTTTCGGGTAGATAAATCCTTATGTCTACCTCATTGAAGTCAATAATTGTATAATGTCTGTTAAAATACCGAAATTGAAGTCAATAACTGTTTTGTTATATGACTACTCAAATGTGACTGAAAATTTTCTACTTTCACTTTTGTAACGAAAGTTATGTTCAACTAAAGGCATTTCTCCCAAGTTTAGCAACTGTTTAATATATATTTTAATGTAGTACTTTGCATTTTGAAATGTATATAAATTTTCCGCCCATAATAAAAAGTCAGGGAGTATGATCAGGAAATACCAACACTTTTTTTTCTTTTGTTTATTCAAACAAAGAAAATGGTCAAATAAAACAGAACTGTTGTTAAAATTCAGTCAAAGGCTTTAATTTGCCTGTTGGGAGATGAAACAGAAAAATTAATAATGTTCATTTCATACAACACATGCTATTGTCATGCTCATGCTATTTTAACTGTCTAGAGGGTGATATAAGAAAGTGTCAAAAATATTTCCCTCTGCTGGTTTTTATCTCGTTTAAATTTTAGGCCAGTTTTCAGGTAGACAAATTGGGCCAATCAGGAGACAGGATTCTCTCCAATCAAACAAAACAAATTATCAAATTAAAGTATAAGGGCTTCAGTTTGAAATGAAAACTGAAAAACAACCCCATTTTGTGGTCCGACAGAAACAGTTACGAAATGCTGAAAAAATCGATGCCAAGGCCTCGAGGTTATAAAACTTTTTTCATGCTCAACTCAACTGAGCACGGAAATTCAACTGCTCGTAAAAACTAAAATATAGACAAATAGAGAAATGTCTTGCTATAAGTCTCTCAGATGTTATAATTTATCATGCTAATAAATGTTAAGATGCCAACAATTGTTATTTTAACATTTATGAGCAGGATAAATTTCGTGCTCAGCTGAGTTGAGTATGAAAAATGTTTTATTACCTTGGAGCCTGATTACAGGGATGCATTTATCAACTATTCAACTCTTCGCCATCTGGAAAAGTGTTCATGCTTTTTGTCGTCTGCTGATTTTTTCCAAAATCAACTTTTTCGAAAAAATATTTCAGGAATACCATCTGAGTGTCAAACAGATTGAATCCAGATCATGCCCAACGTTTTTTTCAGGCCTGATCTGGGTCCAGTCTGTTTGCAAAAGTTATGAGTGGACGACACTAGTATGTGGCAATGAGTAAATATATTTCTAAACAATTCAATGGAGGGAAGATTTCCTGAAGAATATTCAAGAAAAAAAATATACTTCTCTTTACATGCCTAATTGAATTTGAAAAAAAGGCGTGTGATAGAATTTTCAGATATGCGTTATTTAAGCCACTAGAAAATATGAGGGTCTGGGTGGGGGAGAGGGTCTGGCATTCACTAATCATTAAAAAAAAGCCTATTATTCAATCCCATTAAAACTTCGCTTATTTATTCAAATGAATTCCATTATTCTTTATTTATTTTTACATATATTTTCGTCTTATTATTGATCTCGGACCCAGTATGTGCTTGTGGCCTGGGTAGCGGTACATGTGAGGCATAATGACCCTTCTTCTATGAAGAGACACCTACACCCTTTTTAAAATTGTTGATTCTGGGGCCCAGTCTTACCCCTAACGTAGGGACTGCTTAACCCTAGAAGGAGCTGAATCTCATTAGTGAAAGCCCTGGGATGGGGGTTGAAGGTGTTCATTATGCTGATTTGGGTTCTTTAACCACTGGTATTAGAGCATCATATAATTACCAATTTATACTACCAATGTGGTACAAAAATATACTAAAAAAAACAGGCATTCCACTATTCCTAACGCTTTATATGTATCAAAAATGAAATAATCCCAAATATCATGTTGCTCAACAAAGAAACTGGAATCAGCTCCAAACTTATATATCCTACTGAAATTGAATAAGGCATGCCGATACTTTTTCAATATGGTTAGAAAAAAAGTAAAACTTCCTGCAAAAGCAGGAGATACAGAAAGAACAGCGGTAGTGATTTTGAAAGATAAAATATATATATACGTGATGATATGCGTGTAAATACAACAACAACTACCAGTTTGGCAACATTTAAAATTACAAAATTACGAAAAATGTATATAATTAATAATGAGATCCAGCCAATTGAAATTTTAGATACAAAAACACGTGTGTTACGAAGATGAAACGGTAAAAGCAAAACCTTAACTTAGAGGATATGGGTGACTAATGAAAAAACAATTATTTACTCATTTGAATATATCAAAGGGCACAATCATAATGCATCATCACGATCACCCCAAGATCTATGCTTACAGCAGGTAATTATTATATGATAATGCCACCATGTTTATTGCATATAATATAAAATTTGTCTCTCTCTCATAACAATATACCCTGATCGGCGATAACTACCGAGTTTTCACGAGAATCACCTCGCCAGCAGCAGCATATATACTCTTAACAGCATAATCAAGCACATGCAATACACGTTGATAGCTATCTAATCTCACTACAAAAAGCAAACAAAACAAGTTTATGTATAGAGAGTTACATAAACGATACAGAAAGGTAAATTCAGACAGACAACAAAAATGATATATATAGCCTCAATCTATAGGTGATATTGCCACAAAAGATGAGTTCATATAAGATAATCAAATACCACTTAGACAGTAGCCAATAGCTTGTTAATTGGTCAGCACATGCTGCTGTTACTTCTTGGGTGCAACAATATACACATGTACTCGAAGCGGAATGCAGTTCGCGGTTGATACGAGAGTATGGAAAATAAAAATATTATAAATAAACATATACGAGAGATGTTCGAAAAGAATTGCTTATTTCTATCTGGATACCTCAAATTTCAAGTCAGCCCAAAATTGCTCATTTCATGCCATCAAAGAACTCCCCATTGCTAGAAATGCAAAATTTCAGCCGATGTAACTACTTCCTGAGGGCGTCACGGTACGCTGATTTGGGCACAGTAATAAGGTACTGATGAATAGCAGATCCAAGTGCCTGTCAGGACTGGTATTTCCGCCGAGCAAGGAATTATTTCTATTTTGGAAACATAATGAAATCACATAGGGTATGATCTAGAGAATATGGGAGGTGAGGCAAAAAGGTAACTTTTTCTTTCTTCAAAAACGCCGTAACTATTGGGGAGGTATGAGCAAGGACATTGCCATGTAGAAGACGGATATGTTTAAAACCAGTGACAAGGCGTCGTTTCTGATAATATTTTTTCGGCTTCTCCAGTACTATGTCTTTGTAGTACTTCGGGTGATGTTTTTTGTCCTTTTCCACAGGCACTTTTATTGCGATTCCTTCACCAGAGAAGAAAATAACAAACCAAACCTACCTTGCACTCAAAGACCGTTTGGGCGTTTGCTGTGTTTAGTGGCCAAGATTTTATTGCTAACCTTTCTGACGTGCTTAAGATGATAGACACGAGTTTCATCACCTGTGACGACATTGGCAAACTGCTTTTTGTCACAAGTTTGAAACATTTGAAGCAGATTTTGGCCACTTTAACCCGTTGTCTGTTTTGCTCATCAGTCAACAGATGTGGTTCCCATCTAGCAAAAATCTTTCGGACTTTGAAATGCTTCTTCAAAATAAGTTGAACCGTTGATAGTGATATGCCTACTTTTCGTGCAATATCACGAACTGTATATCTGGCATCTCCTTCAACGATTTCCTTTATTTTTGAAACGATTTCTTTAGGAGCTGCATGTTTAGGCCTACCTGATTTTGGTGCATTTTTGATGGACTCTACACCAGATTCAAATTTATGTTTCCAGCGCCTTACTGTGTCATAAGACACACAAGAAGGTCCTTAAGTAGTAGAAAGTTCAGTCATCAGCTGCTTCAAAGAACAACCATGTTTTGAGCGAGCTTTGATGTAAGCCCGTATTTCATCTTTCTGGTCGACGCTTCTGCCAACCAATTTTACTGCAGTGGTCAATGACTGCGAAATTTTATGTCTTACATTTAGTCTAACATGTACATTTATACACCGTTGTGTAGACCTTGAATAAACCTAGATTGGTATATATATAGGTTTTTATCGTGCCCCACGTGGATATCGAGATATAGGACAATAAGCAATTCATTTCGAACATCCCTCGTATATATGGCTTTTACCTTAGTCTTCTTATATTATGCTTACGAATTTGCTTGGGAAGAGGAGAGTGGATCTTAGATTAACGTTGAGCTCGCAATGGTCGAATGGGGCTGGGATGGGGGCACGGGCGGTACTAAGCGAGAGGCCAAGGAGATGAACATGAGAGCAAGATAAGACACAGGTGCCCTAGAGACAGTGTCCGGCGCTCGTGATGAGCTTAGGAGACAGAAACCTAGCAATAATTCTTACATAATAAATCAAAAGTATATAGTGAGTATCGAGCTTTGGGCTCATCACCTGCACATTTTGTGTTATCTGACAGTCTCTAACTATATCGGAACAGTTTAGTTAGTTAAAATCAAAGTACATGTTTATTTTATCATATTTAGAGATCTTCTTTCTCTTTTCAGGTTGAAGCTATACAGATCATACTGAAATTTCCGATTATAATGTATAAAAATACACATTTACTGTTTTTGTAAATATCTCTTTTCAAATATGAGCGCAGTGGCTCAGTGGTAGACCTAAGGGCCGCGGGTTCGAGCCTCACCGTGGCCACTGCGTTGTGTCCTTGAGCAAGACACATTTATCCTTGCTTAGTACTGTTTCAATCCAGGAAGACCCTTCCCGACGTAACGGAAAGATTGTTGCTGTGGCGTAAAGAATCAAATCAAACAAAACAAAATCTTTTCAAATATTCCATCTATATATCTTCTAACTGTCTTGTTAACTCGGACAACTTATGCAAATAGCTTTATTTTATATTTGCCATTTTAAATCTATATTTTTTCCCGGTGAGTTTGAACAGTAACCTATATAAGATACGTCACTGGTTTAAGTAAAGAAAAAAAGTAGGAATGGATAAGTATTTATCTTTAAATATCTATTTATATTTTCATAATTTTCTTCATTTTGTTCTTGTTCGTAGATTGTGTATGCTCCTATGAATCGCATCAGTACGGTGGTTCTGTGAAGTACCACCACTGTATGTTTTGCGCACCCCCCCCCCCCCGCACACCCCCCCCCCCCCCACCAACGTATGTTTGATTTTTTTTCCACCTGATATTTGTCTTCGATGTACAATGTGTCAAAATCTTCTGTCTTGGACATACATGTGTAATTGTTTGCTACTTTAGGACAAATGTTTAAATCTGTTAGGCCTTTAGATGGCTATTGACCCCTTCCCCCAGGGGAAATTTCGTACACTATAATTTTCTGAAACTACATTGTATAAAACACAAAATAAGAGATGTTAGCCCTCTGAGAGTGGCAGCGTTAACGTGCAATATCATGTTATATACGTTAGCCCCAGAAGTAGCCTTAAACGTTCCCGATAATGTCTCAACCATGATATGTTCGGAAAAATTTGCATGCTGGCACAGGTTTATGAACTTCTATTAACAGAGTTACATATTCTGAGTATTAGTTTTATAAATGTCTTGAGTTATTACCGTTGTATACGTTACTTAATGTTTCCTGCGTTATTTCCGAGTATCAGTATGGTATTTATTGACTATATGTGTATTACATCTGCCACAGAATATAGTAAATCTACATGGCTGCTACTTTTATGATTTGAAGTTCTTTATTATGGTAACTTTCACTATTTTTCAGGCACATGTTACGTATGTTACCCTCAAAATATCATTAGACATTCAAGTTAATGTCCCTAACAAGCCCTGTTTATACTTTTTTTGCATGCTGGCACAGGTTTATGTTGTTCTTTAACAAGGTTTACCTATTTTAAGTATTCATTTAATAAATGTCTTGAGCTTTAATTGTTATGTGTATTACCCAATTGATACATAAGTTATTCTGAGTATCTGTACAGCAGTTGTTGACTATACATACATGTATAATATCTGCCAGAGAATTTAGAAAAAAATCTAAGGCTGAAATGAATTGAAGTTCCTTATTAATTTATGGTGACTTAAACTATTATTATAATAAGATCTGTCAACCTTCGCTGTGCGTGGGTCTTTTATCACAACTGTATAATGCAGCAGATAGCTACTTTGGTAGGGATAAAAATGTCTTTTATTACGAACACTGATAGTTTTCATTTGGTCAACCATAGACATGAAGTATACATAAACAGCAGGACTATCACTTATATGTCATCAATTGAAGCAGGCAAGAGGCTACTCTAATCAGCTTTCATGTATAATAGATAATTGTACTTGAACTGCCATTGTATCCAACGTGGCAATGTAGCTGATAGCTACTTGGGTAAGGATGTAAATGTCTTTTAATACAAACACTAATAGTTTTCCTTTGGTCAACCCTAAACATGAAATATACATAACAACAGGACTATCACTAAAAACCATCAATTGAAGAAGACAAGAAACTATTCTTATCAACTTTCTTCGTTTATAATAGATATTTATAATTGAATTGCCATAATTGTATACAACGTGACAAATTCAAGTAATTCACGTAACACATACTTTGTAACAAATACTTGCGTAGAATTGCCAGATGTTTTACACGTTTCATATATTTCAAGAACAAATAACTGTTTTATGCTTTGAATACGACACTGTCCTTAAAATGTTTGTAAAACAGATAGTATGCAACAAAATAAAAATCATCAATAACAACTATAAACTTACCCAAAATCTGATTTTTTTTTCAAGCCAAATACAAAAGCACAGGATGTTTAACAAACAGTGGTGTTTAAATGTACTGAGAACACACCAAACCTTTACCCACACTGGTTTAAACCTTAGTCCTGACCATTCCGGTGCTTTTAATGTGAGCTGCGTCACGTTAATTACTGTCACGTAAATTACATTTCACATTTGATGTATGATAAATATGCCTAAGTGCCATTTCTGTGAAACTTATTGAGCCTCTGCACTTTCTTATACAAATACTGCTGTTTCAAATACCGTTTTGGATTAGTAAAAACCAGTGTCACGTATGATAACATTCTTAAAACAGACGCTAGGGTTAAGCTCAAGAATGAGATTTATTTGACACAAATGTCTATGTTAATGGAGGTGTACGTCTGTTATTCATATAAAAGACATATTTAACTGTACATTTGTTACAGCTTGATCTACAATATCAGACACCACTATCTGAAAAGGGCAAAGCTTTTGTTGTGTCACGTGAATCACAGAAACCTTGTGACATGTTTTTTTTCCTACTTTTGAAGCTGCAATAAACAAAAACCTGGGAAACATATATCAAAACCATTCATAATGTCACATGATGTTGTCAAATGAAGTAAGAATAGTGTTGTTTTGATGTTATAAATAGACAATATGTATTCAGTCCCATTTTTAAAAAATTCTATACACAGATTGTGACAAGGCTTTTCTGAGGGGGGGGGGGGCACACATGGGGGGGGGGGGGGGGTTCCGTGCTTGAAAACGTAACGTCGCCGCAAAATCAGGTAACCGATGTTAGCCTCGTTTTAAAGGATAGTGATACGGAATCAGAAAACCTCAGTTCGTTGATCCGGCCTTCTGTATCAGATGGCCAGAAAACAGACAGTTCTAAAGGTGTATCATTTATAGGTATATAATAAAACATGGATATCATGCGACAGTCAGTATGCCTGGTTGTGAACCCAATTTTCTTTGTATCATCATAATGTGTTAATTTGATTGATTGTTTCTCTGCGATGATACATTGCACTGGCTAGGAAGCCTCCATGAAAGCTAAACAAGTTTTTGTGTTTTAACAACAACGGAATTTAAGGCGTATATTTGGCGCCAGTAAAATGCATTTAAGCCCCTCGGTGGCTAAGGCTGCTGTATACGTTCTAAGGCGGTGGTTCTGTTGTTAGTCTATTGTTTAATGTACTTCACATTATTTGTGGGAGTCATGTGTTTTTCCTTGTTTTGTTATGCATTACTTTGTGTCCATTCTAGTTTTGCAATCATCTTGAAGAGGAAAAGAAAGCTGATTGCTTTGCTATTTTTGTCTTACAGATGTATTATTACTATAAATGTTCTGTGGCTCTTCCTCACGGTGCCTTGGGTTGGTCTGCAGTGTGTGATCATACTCACTTACTTTTTGAATTGCATAACTTTTTCAAAAAAATGTAATATTTCAAAACAAAGATTTTAAATAGTGATATGATATAAGAGTCATACTAAAACGTAACATTTTTGTATTTGAAAGGAAATCATTAGAAATAAAGTATCTGGAGACAATGACTAAGGCTTCTATTTTTTCAAATAATGAATAGCCCAACTAAGCAATGAAGCTCTTAAAGTTATCTTCATGATTAGAAAAAAATCAGTCATCGTTCACTTTCCCAACACTAACGATATATTGCATATTCTCGTAGCATTTCTATGAAAAAAGTTATGAAGCTAGATGCATCCATATTTGACCATCGCATGCGGGTAAGGTCTCACTGCACGGTTACATTTCCCAATAACGTGTTTTCCAGTAACGACTTGGGATCCGGTTTATCATACCGTATAAGTTGATTCCAACAATGAAAACCCGCCCCCATGAGTGAGTATCATGCCGTTTTCTTTCCCACTCGAGCTTCCAATGAATATACTAGAGGACTTTGAAAACGCATCACCATAGTTTTGCTCTTTCTTTGCAAATCGTATATGCGATTGAAAAGTTACTCGCAGGTTTTAATCTGCAACCCAGAATTGGTATGAATCAGTCGTTCATTTGACTGCACAATCACGCGACGCTGCTGATGACGTCACATGGGTACATACAGCATCCAGCACCTTTCTGCACAATTAAAGCTTTTTGATTATTTTTATGTTAAAACTGTGGCATGTTTGATATCATATCACCAAAAGAGTTTAAAGACTTTTTCTAATTAAAAGTTATTGATAACTTCAATATTTCGAAAATAAACGTCAAATTTGAACATCAATTTATAGCTCCCTTTTAGAAACATCTCCATAACTTACCTTTATGCACGCTTTCATTACTGATATTTACTACATACACTGGCAGTCATGTGGGAAAGACGTTTTGGTGTAAATCATGGCAGGAGATCTGCTGTCATGTGATCGAGAATGTCTTAAAAAATTACGTTAACGTCACTTGCACAATACAAAAGACACGTGATACAAGCGTAATTTATGCATAATGTGTCATTTGTGTATAGCCTAAGCCTCTTCCAATAAAACCGGACATAAAAATCGAAACTTTGAAAGGCCAAAGACCTTGAATTTTATTACTAGACTATAGTAATAAATCAGGGTGGATGGGGTATGTCGGTATTTTCAAAGGGGTGTAATTTTTAGCATACCGAACTGTCAATTCATTTCTAATCGTTCAATGATGAATGTGCAATCGTAAAAGAAGCAAATGACGCAAATCCGTTGAGTCAGGAATCAAAACTAACGCGTGTTAACTTGCAGCTGAATTTGTGTCCTTCAAAATCGACCACCCCTGTCTTAAAACGCGTACTTTTTCAATACCTTAAAGTTAATTTACAACCATAAATTTTCTAGGACTCACTACAAGTTGGTCATACTATGATATGCAATAACAATTATCTCGCTGACATTCTCAGGGTTTGTGAAATACCCTCGATATCAATACTGCACGGCTGCTGGGACAATAGCCGCTCCGAGCTGTATGAACTGTTGCAGATATACTTTTGCAGTAATGTTTAGAGTTACTGAACGTCTTTTAGGCTATTTTTCATCAATTAGCGAAGTTGGAGGTATTATGATTTGTTTATACATTGTATTTAGAAGCATATAGATCTACTGACCATTCACCATTTATTCAATTTAGACATTTGTATTAGCTGATTGTATAAGGGTTGGACACAGGGAAGGTATTGTACAAAAGTAATAACGTACTTGATAACGTACTTGATCAATCGGTGATAGGATAGTAACAGGTTGGGAACACTTCTATTTTGGTCTATTATAGATCAATTGATCTAAAATAGACCGATTTGTCTACTTAAAAGCACTGAAATAATGCTTTATATGCTCTGCGGAGCTGTTGCCAAAAAATTGCAAAATAATTCTCCAGCCAAACTGTAGCCTTTGTTTATGCGATCTTGTGGTGTAAAAGTTTTGATTTTTCATCGAGGAAATTTTTGTAGAAAACCGTTTTTTATAAATTTGTTCTGCTGATTTTGTTAAAAATTTATTTTAACAGATGAATTTTCAGTAAATAATGCTATTTCTTACAGACTTCTTGAGAACAACATGCACACTGTCATTTCTGGATTCAAAGATGATAATAAGGTCACTTGTTCCGCTGCAAATCGATTTTTCCCCCTTAACAGCATCCAAAAGTATGAAGGCAAATAAATGACATGCATATACAGAGAAAATTGTAGCTTTTTGAGAAAACAGTCTTTATTGTGTGCGAGTTCGGGGTTTTCCTTCAGGTTTGTATTACAGGAGTCAATAGGACTCTCTTTCTATGGGTTTTGAATGTCCCAGTGCAAATTTTAAGAATTGCATAGAACATGTTTTTGCTTGTATTGTTTTAAAAAGCCAATACTTGAAAGCATGTCAAGGGAGGCAACTCAAAATTATTGAAATAATATTTTTGTCTGAGAAAAAGTTGAAATTTTGACGCAGAAACAAAATACTAGATAAAATTATATAAGGAGAATAAAATTCATGAGTTTTAGAATAAATACATAAATGGAACCAAACTTAAACTTATGCAATTGTATACCAAATATAATTGAATTATGCACTGTATATTAACTGTAAACCCATTTCTCTAAATATGCATGACACTTATTGGCCACCATACATTTGGATGCTGTTATGGGAAAATTTGATTTGCAGCAGCCCAATCGACCTCATTATCATGACTGGGTCAAAGATAGACTGCAGAAATGGCAGTGTATATGTTGGTCTCAAGAAGTCCGGAAGCTTCAGCAGCATTTATTGAAAGTTCATCTGTTGAACTGAATTATTAACAAAATCAGCAGACAAATTTATAAATAACGTTTTTTTACAAAAATTTCCTCGATGAAAAATCAAAACTTTTACACCATCAAGATCGCATCAACAAAGGCAGCAGTTTGGCTGGAGAATTATTTTGCAATTTTTTGGCAACAGCTCCGCAGAGCATATAAAGCATTATTTCAGTGCTTAAAGCAGCTTTTAAGAAGACAAATCAGTCTATTTTAGATCAATTGATCTATAATAGACCAAAATTGAAGTGTTCCCAACCTGAGTAAGCCCTATAGGCTTGTCTATTAATCTGTTTATTGTAGTTTATAAAACTCGTCATGGGCAACTAGGTTATGGACTTTGTGTAAAATAGAAGCATAATTGGTATTGTTTACACTACAGTTTATTTACTAATGCAAATTGTTAGCTCGTCAAATACCATACATTCGTCCGCTCCATACGTCCGCCATGTTTGTTGTTTACTCCACAGGGAACCGGCACGTATAGGTATTTTATAGTCTAAAATAGCCAAAAAGTCAATATAGGCTTGATAAAAGCGTTATTTATGGAAAGGGTTACAGCTCTCAAAATGCCTTTTTTCACCCTCACCACAAAAAACGAACGCACAATTGTTCCAAAAGTAAATTTCAAATAGCCCCTTTGCGCCAGATTGTGGGTATATCAATGCTGTACCCATAAACATCATCAAGAAACACATTCTTCTAATCCTTTTCTCACCGGGGTATAATGTTTACATCAACACCGGTTGAAACTGTCAACTCGATCAACATCTCGCAACAGTACATTTTTATCCGTGCAAAACACTTTCCTGGCGCGCCAACGCAAAATGAACAATGCACACTCAAAGACTGTGTCCGTGGACTGCTGGTTACAGAGTTAAGGTGCTGCTCATACCATTCCCTGGAGTGGAACTGTAGTGCTTCCGCTGATTTGGCTGCAGTTGAACACCACGCACGATTGCCCTCTTCTTTGAGACCTCATCCTGGCCCTTCGGGGCATCAACTCTCATTTGTGTCATTGCTTCGGCACATAGCATCAGATCCCTCACGATTGCTGAAGCACTATACAATTCCCCATGTCCAGTCATTTCCTGGATGTACCTTACAAGTCTTGGAGTGAGGCTAGATAAGGGTTCGCCAGAAGCTGCCATGCTGCAACGTCTGCAAATACACAACCAGAAACATCAGTACATTTAAATAAGACACCCTAATCTCGACTTTTACTTGCATTTCAGACAAAAGTACTCATCAATATTCAAAGCTTCTGACGAGGTTATATCTACACAATTACCATGGTACCATTCATCACAAACATTGCACTGAATCATGAATCTGCCCTGCCATGGGCTTCTACAAAAGCAATATTCCTTTTTGTCATCAGAGATAGCCTCTTCTTGCACTTCTGGGTCCTTCAACCACTTGTTGACCCAGTCCAGTAGGGCACGATCTTTACAAAGTTTCATGTGGTCATGGTTAACAACAATCATAGGCTTAAGCAGCTGCATTCTGAACAGTGATGATGAGATCTTTTGCACTATGATAGCGGGGCCTTTCCCGGGTCTACAAAGCTTTCTGCACTTAACCTTCAAAACAGCCATTTCCAAGAGGTATACAACTCCCCCTTCTTGAACGGTCTCCTGAGTTTTCCCCTTAAGTCATAGTTCCTCTTCATTCTCTTTAGAGATGTTTTTAAAGTCTGTCTAGCTGCACTGTGGGCTGCCTGGATATTTCTTGTCAGCTTGGCAATGAATTGGTCTGTGGTTTGACTCTCCACCACAGGTTGTGGAAACGTCAGATATGCTGGTGTGTTCACCTCGCAGCCCAGCATCAGCCTGTTTGCCGTATAACCTGTACTTCTGTTTACAGAGCTCCTTCATGCCCCTGCAATGTGTTGCAATTGCAAATCCCATTGGTCTTGTGAGTTCTTTATGTAGCACCTTACAGCATCCATCAAGGTCCTATTATACTGCTCCACTTTGCCATTCGCTGCTGGTTTATAGGGTGTGGTCCTTGCCTTGTGTATCTCCAGTGCTTCACATAGCACGCTGAATAACTTTGACTCAAAGTTTCGGCCTTGGTCTGTGAAGATTTGGTATGGGTAACCAAATCTGGAGAAAAACATCTACTGCTGCCTTCGCAGTGATCTCGGCTGTTTGTGATGGCAGGTGCACACACTAGACCCACTTTGTGAATTGGTCGACCATCATCAGCACATATTCATTCCCCATAAGAGTTCTTGGCAGAGGTCCTAGGAAATCAAGATAGACACTTTCCATTGGAGCACCGGCGTGATATTCTTGCATAGGTATTTTCCAGAAGCTGTCGCTTTCTTGTTCTGGTTACAAGTAGGACGTGTAGCTACATAATCTTTTCCAAGCCCATACCAAAAGAATTTTTCCTTTATCCGTGCCTTTGTCCTGTCCACCCCCTGGTGCCCTGACGAAGGTAGATCATGGTTCAATTTTAATGCTGTTTTCTTCAGACCCTGGGGCATCACTAAATCCTTTTCAGATCCGTCAGGTCGCTGATGGTATAAAAGGCTGCCTATGTTTTTGAACTCTTCCTTTGATAACCAGTAGTACTTGCCCGCTGGGCTGGTGATGAAGAAGTCCGCTTCATTTGGAGTGTCTGTTGTCTCCATCCATTCCCATAGGAAAGCTAGGTCTTGGTCCTCATGCTGAAATTTTCTTACTTCATTGACATTAAATCCCAGCAGGAAAGAACCTGTTCCTGCTTTGGAGCTCCAACATCACAGACTGTTGCAACTGGCTTGAACAAGTTTACATCTACTGTGCCACTCAGATTCCATAATACCTCCACGAATGACTCCTGTGAATCCTTGGTCCGTAACTCTTTGACTGACTGTTCGTCAGCCAACAATGATCCGGTTATTACCCGCTCATATTGTGTTGTCAGGAACTGTTCCTTCTGTGACAATTTGTCTACCTCTGAGGCTCCACCCCCAAGACACTCCGGCTTGCCACTATGTCTGATTTGGTTACTTGCCCCGACACCCACAGTCTCCGCTGATATCACCTGATACGTTTGCTGTGCCGCTGAGTCCATTCCCTTACCCAGCACCGTATCTCCAACCAATGGAATCCCCAGTCCCCCTTGATCGTTGCCCCTGGCCCCTAGCACCCCAGCGTTGTGCACTACGCCGCCTGTACTAGAAGGATCCAACAACGTAAATAGGCTTGCGTCATCAACCTGCCGGTTGAAGGTTTCCCACTGGCTATCAGCCCTTACACAGTAATTACATCCCCCACAAGGTAAATCAGTCGGCTTTACCCCAGGAACAAACTTATCACATTCTACCTGATTATGGGCAGGTACTCTGGATAATGCAGCAGTTTTACCTAATTTATTTCCGTTGGTAGGCTTTTTGTAACGGTTGCTAGGCAACTGAATATGACCTGTCAAAGGGGTGCGTTCACGCTGTGATACATCTAAATCTAAGCGTTGCTATGGAAGCAGTAATGTAAAAGCAAGGCTTTATTCACTGTCGTCTGATATCTTTAACATGTACCTATTCAGTGTCACCAAACAGAAACCAACTGACCTTAAATTATAGATGCTGTGGTTGTTTGAATTCAGAATTTATAAAATTTTAACATGCCTGAGGTCCTATAATTTACCCCACCCACATTCGTATTTACACAAGTTTATTAGAAAACATAAAACATTCGCTTAATAATGCTTTAACAGCTCGCATACACAAACAAACCCTTAGACGTATTAAGTTCCTTGATTTAAATGCACAATTTCATATCCATGGCAACAAAATTCACATGTATTTGAAAATTTGTGGAATTTTGGCGTTTTTGTTCCTAAGCAACACATACAATTAATGTTCACATAAATATTAACGAACTAAGTGTAATGAAAAGACAATATGATATACGTTATTCAAATAAATGTCAAATACGTCTTTCACAAAAAAAAAAATATCAAGCACACAAGCTTTTTAAAGACAAACTGTATATTCCTGGTTGCTGAGATCATGAACGCATCGATATGACTGACGATCTTCATTTGCCTAGCAACCATAATAGAAGCTTCACTAGAGTAATTTTTTAGGGTTAAAACATCTATGACATGTTATACTTATAGAACATAATCACAGTTGTTGTCTATAATACCAAACGAAAATGTTATGAGGTAGAGCTCAGTTAGTTTTGACTTACCCTCGTACATGAAGACAGTTTTAAATATAAGTATCAGCTTTCACAAAAATATTGGCTTAGCCAAAATAAATACATGTACTGATTGAAAATATCTGGTACGAATCAAGTTTCATTTGGACCAGTACCTGTACTGATGGTAGTCAAAATTATTTGGAGCACTGTTTGTAGATTTACTAAGTATAACGGAAAAATCAAATTATCCCATTCACTTTCTGATTTTTGATAACATATCTGTATGTGGTGTATTGTCAGGTGAAACTCTGTTATCTCTTTCAGAACTTTCTATTTGAATGCATGGTATCTACTGTTTATGCGAAGGTTGACAGATCACATTATGATTAAAGCTTAGGTCACCATTAGTTTAATGAGGAACTTCAATTTATTTCAGCCTTATGTTGTTGTTTTTTAATTCTCTGGCAAATATTATACATGTATGTATAGTCAACAACTGTTCAGATACTCAGAATAACTTATGTATCATTTGGGTAATACACATAACAGTTAAAGCTCAATGCATTTATTAAATGAATACCTAAAATAGGTAAACCTTGTTAAAAGAAGTACATAAACCTGTTGCAGCATGCAAAAGAAGTATAAACAGGGCTTGTTAGAGACATTAACTTGAATGTCTAATGCTATTTTAAGGGTAACATACGTAACATGTGCCTGAAAAATAGTGTAAGTGACCATAATAAAGAACTTTAAATCATTTAAGTAGCAGCCTTATTGATTTATTATATTCTGTGACAGGTGTAATACACATATAGTCAATAAATACCATACTGATACTCGGAAATAACACAGGAAATACTAAGTAACGTATACAACGGTAATAACTCAAGACATTTATAAAATTAATACTAAAAATATGTAACTGTGTTATAAGAAGTTCATAAACCTGTGCCAGCATGCAAATATGTACGAACATATCATGGTTGAGAGTCTGTCATTAAAGCTCTTTATCTACCGAAGTACACGTGTACTACAATTATAGTCCAGTTCAATACAATTGGAAATGTAATGGTGACAATATGTGCATTCCACATAGACAGTTTTTGAACATTATAATGGAAGTGGTGGGGGAATATCAATATACATGTATTGTGGGTCTCAGCTTCAAACCAAGTTGATCGTGATCAGACTCCTCCAAAGGGCAGTCAAACCTGGGTATACGCCAGACTCCTCCAAAGGGCAGTCAAACCTGGGTATACGCCATTATCGAACGGTAGCACCTAAAGAAGCGCTAATTTACATGTCTATTGATAATTGCAGCTGCGCTTTCTAAATCTATGGTCTATTACATTGTCCATCTTTTTGGTATATCTACAACTGCAGAGTCGTGCCATGCAAATATGAAATTAGCAAATAGTACAGAGTCAAATGAGATGTTAGCAATGAGGCAGCTCATCAGAGTCCATCCCGTTTGTTAACATTTGAGTTTTTCAGTAAACTACAAAATATACTTAGGATCACAAGCCAGCAAAAGTGCCTAAGTGGCAGGGAACCAGAACTAATTGCTATAATAACACCATAGACCTGGCTCCATTATGATACTGATATACAATTTCACAGGACATTTAGTAAATACACTCCAGCCGTCAGATTCCTTTTAAAATTTACAACCTCTCATTGCAGAGCCAAGTGTCCGGTAATGTATTTAAACTCTTTGCATACTGGGTAATTTTGTATTTTTGTCACCTACCGATTTTTTTCCAAAAATCAAGGATTATTGACACTTGCTATGGGTAAATGCCTATGGTTTTCAGTAAAAATAAAAGTTTGTCAATCGTCCTTTTCTTCCCCTTGAAGCTACCCTGTCCTGAGTACTTTATGGCTGTGAAATCCGTTTTTGATATTAAATGCTTCAAAGATGTAAAATTTTGGGTAGAACAATCAGTTTTACATTAAGATATATAGAAATCCGAAAACATTTTTTATAATATCATTCCCCCCATGTGCCAGCAAAAGCTTTTGTATGAATATGTGTTACCATATTTTACACATTGTATGGAAGTGGCTTAATGGCACAAGGGGGGGGGAGTGTTCAGCAGCCCAAAAACCCAGGGCCTAAGCCCATAAAATGCCTTTTCTACTAAATAAGAAATTAATGACAGTAATGGGGTTCTCTAGAACCAACATCCTAAATTGTTTTGTATTCTGTGCTAGTTTAATATAAAGTTCTTAAAGATAAAAAGTAGAATTAGCAAGGTTTTATGCATTTTTTCATAAGAAAAATCTCACTGTTATTAAATGACACATTATTTTGCAAACGTCCTCTACTTATCTATTTGCATGCTAGGGAATTGTTCATGTTTTTATTTTCGTCTGCTGGCTTTCTTCAAAATTAAGTTTTTAAAAATAAACCACCCAGGACCACCATCATATTGTCAAGCAGTTTGGATCCAAATCAAGACTGACATTCTGTTGGTCTTAATCTGGGTTCTAACTGTTTGCAAAAGGCTATTGGCAGACGACAAAATTATCCACTGGCATGCAAGGAGTTATAACAGGTAAATACTTTAGTGTTCAATATATTGTCTCATATAGGGATATAAATGCATATGTATACTGTTAGCACAATGTTTACTGTCGTCGCCCTGGGCCCTGTCACCTGTTAAACTAACGGTACCGGGAGCCAACTCACGACAGTAAACATTGAAGGCATTATACCATAAATATTCGGACACTTTAAATACATTCAACATGCTATGCCCTTTAAACAAAGCAAAAGTAATATTCAAAAATCTAGTTGGATTCAGTTTTACTTTCCAATGCTAAATGGGACACTTTCGTTCCTTCAAAAATATTTATTTCTTTAATTGAGGTTTCAGTTTTGTATTATTTACGGTATATGTAGTCAAAAATGTACAGGTAACTTCTAAATTATCTCCCCAAAATCATTTTATTACAAAACATATTTTGTTTTTAAAACAATTTCATCAATTATCGTGATTCGTTAATACTATGCATATGGTATATTCACTAGATATCACCATGCCTACCAAATAAATCAAGAAAACGTGCAGAAATCACTCTTTAAAGCACTTTTTATTTTCACGAAATTTCATACCTCCTCCCCTTTCTACCCGCCATAACTCTCGAATGCGTAGGATTTTGAAAATATTTTCTAGCTGGCTCTTGCCATTAGATTCACCTATTGCACTGATACTACATGCACCACACTAGAAGCTCAAAAGCAGCGATCTGGGAATCAGAAAAATAGGCGTCCATGGCCCAAACCGTCAATGATCCTTTCTTGAAAATTCTGTCAGGAAAACCACCAGAGTGCCAACAGTTTGGATCCAGATCAGTTGGTGCTTATTTTCCTGTACAACTTTCATCGCGATCACATTTTGCTAAAATTGACAATAAAAAAGTTCGAAAATCAATGTGTAAAAGATAAAAACTAGTTGTTTTTTTTTTTTTGTTTTTTTAGACGAGAACAAGATATTCATTCTCAAGTGAAGAACTTGTCATTTTTGAAAATGACCCCTTGTCTAAGCACTGGCGAATAGCATGAACAGATTTAAGTAAAACTGTTACATTATTCAATGGAATGATGTAGAACTGATTGCTACGGAATACGGTATAAATATATTTTCATTTCTTAATTCTGTCTTTTGTAGTTGATTATATAACTTGAAATGTTTTATTAATTAGTTCGTGCAGTTGAGCCTGCCATCAAAAGAAACCTCAAAGACTGCTTTTCTACTTTCAATATCCCTTAAACAAATTACTTATGGACCTTGCCAGCTGATAACCTTTGCAAACTGTTTGGACCTAGATTACGAAGGTCGGTCTTGATCTGGATCCAAATCGTTTGGTATTCTGATAGTGTTCCTGAAAGATTGCTTTAGAGCCATTAGTGTCAACGTTTACACTAACGGGAGCGTTTACACTAACAGGTGCTACTACAAGCGTTGTACTGCTTATGGTGAAACACGGTTTATAAAAGTCTTACAGTATCTAATTTCGTAAGAAATTTTATCCAACTTACTCATTTGAATTGAACGATGTGAATTATTGAGTCTAACCAATTAACCAACGTTTTCTCGTCGTAATTCTCACTGACTGA
>CAXHUL010000381.1:440822-509200 GCA_964019695.1 Loripinus fragilis
AAGAGAATAATCATGTAGGCCTTGAGCTGGCTATAGACCCCCCTTCCCCCCCAGGGGGAATTTTGTACACTATGATTTTCTAAAACTACATTATATAAGACACAAAATAAAAGATGTTAGCCCTCTGAGAGTGGCAGCGTTAACGTGTAACAGCATGTTATATACGTTACCCCCCAAATAGCATTAAACGTCCGTGATAATGTCTCAACCATGACATGTTCGTACATATTTGCATGCTGACACAGGTTTATGAACTTCTTAAGACACAGTTACATATTTTTAGTATTAATTTTATAAATGTCTTGAGTAATTACCGTTGTATACGTTACTTAGTGTTTCCTGCGTTATTTCAGAGTATCAGTTTGTATTTATTGAC
Source organism: Loripinus fragilis (assembly GCA_964019695.1). Lineage (NCBI taxonomy): Eukaryota > Metazoa > Mollusca > Bivalvia > Lucinida > Lucinidae > Loripinus > Loripinus fragilis. The sequence goes on from CAXHUL010000381.1 coordinate 441,199, forward strand.
TATACGTGTATTACATCTGTCACAGAATATTGTAAACCTATAAGGCTGCTACTAAAATGATTTAAAGGTCTTTATTATGGTCGCTTACACTATTTTTTAGGTCCATGTTATATATGTTACCTTCAAATTAGCATTAAACATTTAAGTTAATGTCTCTAACAAGCCCTGTTTATACTTATTTGCATGCTTGCACAGGTTTATGTACTTCATTTAACAAGGTTTACCTATTTTAAGTATTCATTTAATAAATACCTTGAGCTTTAACTGTTATGTGTGTTACCAAATGATACATTAGTTATTCTGAGTATCTGTATAGAAGTTGTTGACTATACATGTATAAAGTCTGTCAGAGAATTCAGAAAATTTATAAGGCTGAAATAAATTGAAGTTCCTTATTAATTTATGGTGACTTAAACTAATAATATAATGTGATCTATCAATCTTTGCTGTTTGCTCACATAAACAGTATAGATACCATGCATTCAAATCGGAGGTTCTGAAAGACAGCCACTGTGAAACAGCTCAGATCTGGGCAAGGTATATGGATTTGATTCAGATGGTAATGACACTGATTAGGGCTACAAGGAAAACAACTTTGAATTGCATGTCATCTCTATCTGTATGCCTTGTTCCCAATGGTCATTGCAAATGATCACAACAACTACGCATAATATGTACCGGTGTACCTGATTACTCATAAATTTGATACACATCGCAGATGCAAATAACTCCTCGAACAAAATGGGTTTAGTGTGTCACAATCATTGGTTCTTTGCTTGAGAAATGCTTTTGACATCACTATCAGGCAAACAATAAAGAGGTATTATAGGCTTCAGCAACTAGAACTACGCTTCATACTACAGATGGAATGTTGTATTATTCATCACACCAGAGTTCAATACATTGAAACAACTCTTAAATGCAATGATATGAAATATTCAATCTGCTCAGATGCAAAGTAGAATGAGTACTAGAGGCAGTTTCAGGCTTCACCAATCCTTATAGTTCTAGTTTTGAAGACAATGAACTGTACTTTTTGTCTTTCTGTGTGCCTGTTAAGCCTGGCATAGCTAAGGATCTTATTGAGGCTGATGACGTTAGCAGGAAGGCTTTTGCAGACTTCATTGACTCACTTTTAGTTTTAAAAAATCTGTCTTTCACATCCCCATAAAATGCTACAAGCTAATAAAGTGTTGATGCTTGCGACGTCAAGCAAAGAAGAAATTGCCCAATTTACAAAACGTAAACAGCTAGATGAGAGCTGTAAGGAGCGTCTTTGGTAAGCACGATCGTCTTTCTATTGGACATAATGTTGACCTTGAGTTGACACTGCCGTTCCTTCTGGGACCTGTACCATGGTCACTGTCGACTCCTGATAGAATTTCCACCAAAACTGACAAGTCCAAACTTCAGCATGGCTTGCAACCACACATTGAACCAACATTAGATTGGCCATGTAGTGCTGCACATAAAGTTGATGTTAATGCCTTAACTACAGAGCATAATAGCTTTTACTGTCACCTTCATGGATCTGATGGCACCAGTATTCAACCAGGCACTAAAGGCAGGGCATTTTAGTTTTGTCACTGATACATATATACTATGTATAAGCAGCAGTCTATAAAGTCTTACAAACATTATCGCAGAGGATAACCTGAGTGTTTTGTTCAACAATGGTGTATGCAACAAAAGGTGCACATTCTGAATGTCAACAGCATTGGCCAGAATATGGGGAAGAGATCTACAGTAATACACTGTTTAACAGATTGTGACACTACCAATGTGTTAGTACCACGGAAAGGTCATTCCTATCAAACTGATAGAGAACCCCTCCCCAACTAGTTCATCAACATTCTAAGAAGGGTAGGAAAACAAATAAAGAATTGCTCTAGGCACTCATCAGTGATATGACGCCCTAACATGTGCTATTTATGTAATTGTGGATAAGCGGTAGTATGACATGTTTCTGAACAAGGTCCCAAAGCCATACACATATACTGACTATTTCAAATGGCATGAACATGATCTTACCTCCACCCTGCTTTTCTTTCCTTAAGATGTACATACAAAGATTGAACTATCAAGTATTTCCCATGAAAACAAGTGAGGCTTTCCAGATATGGACAAAATGTGTGGAAAATAAATGGGAAGGAAATCGAGTACCTCTGGGTGAAAGAAAACTTGATTGTACCCTAACAAAAGAGCCACAGAATTATATTTTACATTTTGTGTGATATGGGGTTACCATGTTCAAAACTCAACTCAAACCTTATAAAAGATAGAAACATAACATTTGCAGTTTCCAAAAGGTACATAAACATTCTTTAATACAAAATGTGTTAGTAAGCACATTCACATTAAAAAAATATCAAACTATATTAGTTTCATAAATCATTTATATAGGAATAAGGAAAAAAGTAACATACGTAACACTTTGGGGTGCATATTTGTTTTCAAAGGTCCATATCTGTGATGCAAAATAGCTTACTTGGATGATATAGCCAATTTGGAAATCTTACCTTCTGGTTTGCACTTTTCAGAAATCATGTCATTTACTAAAATTATCAAAAATGTTGATGGGTAATATATATGATTGGCTGTTACAGGGTAATGGTGCCATTACCAAAGTGCTTGCATATTGCAAAATCCTTGCAAGATAAATCTGATAGAGGAGTAATAGGTTGCATAGGAAAATTCTTTAAAACCCTTGGATAATATATGAACTTCTACCTGATAGGTTTTCTTTGATCTTTTAAGTTGTTACTCGCACATTGCACTGAATGTTACAAACTTTCCATGAGTATTATGTCAACTATATTTCATGTCTATATTAAAAGAAAAGAGGGTTTATGGTAGTTTATTTTTTGCGTTACTTCCTCAGAAAATGAGCCAGAGTAAAAAGAAGTACATGGACCTGTGCCAGATTGCAAATAAGTACAAGCAGGTCGTGTTGGAGACCATATCTTGAATGTTTAAAGGTATTCAGAGAGTAACGTATGTAAATTGGGCTGTAAAATAGTGTAAGACACCATGAAAGGGAACTATAATTCATATGAATAGCAGTCTTATAGATTTACTGTATTCACTGACGGATGTAATACATGTATAGTCAATAACTGCCATACTGATACTTGAAAATAACATATGAAACACTAAGTAACATATACAACGGCAAAAACTCAAGACATTTATAAAATAAATGCTCAAATTATGTAACTGTGCTATAAGAAATTCTTAAACCTGTGACAGACTTAAAAAAAGTGTGAATATGTCATGTTGGAGACATTATCAAAAAAATTTAATGTTATTTTGCGGGTAACGAGCGTAACATGATGTTACCCGCTAATGCTGCCACTCTCAGAGAGCATACATATTTCATTTTGTGGCTTATATAATGTAGTATATAGAAATCATAGTGTACGAAATTCCCCCTGGGGGATGTTGGGTCTATAGCCAACGCGAGGCCTGGAGAATTACATTTTATATTTTTCTGTAATATGTGGGTACCATGTTCGTCATCTAATAACTCAAAAAGTATATAAGATAGAAACGTAAAACTTGCAGTTTTGAAAAGGTAAATAAAAACCTTAATGTAATACCAAATTAATGAGCATAAACTGGTTTCAAAAAGATTTCAGGCAAACTATATTAGATGCATTTATCATTTAAAAGGGGTTCAATGAAAAAATGTAACATACACTACATCGGGGGTGAATATATTTGTTTTCAAATGTCATTATCTGTGGCCAAGTTATAGCTTATTTAGAAAATACAACCGATTTGGAAAGCTTACCATATCTTTTGCACTTTTCTGAAGCCTTAAAAAGAATTTTAATTATCAAATTTTTTGTAGGGTAACGTATGTAACAGGCTGTTACACCTTAACGCTGCCATTGTCAGAGGGCTAACATGTTGCAAAATCCTTGCAAGATATTGGGCTTCAAGAAAAATATGGTCCACAAAATTCCCCCTGGGGGGAGGTAAACCTTATCCAGCCAGTGGCCTAATGGTAGTTGTCTGCATTCACAATAGCTGATTTCGCAGGTCTTATGTACGTTTTCCGGATTTCTTTCGGACCCAAGTCACATGGACTTATATCACATGACTACCTCAGCCAACCAACATTACCCCCGTTAAAACGATGCCGAGTAGCCATGTGCTCGAGGCCAGCATCAAAATACAAAAGGAAATTCTGTTTTGTAAGCAAACCAGCTTGTATATATTGCATACGAAGTGAGGTTTAGTTGTAAGTGGCACTTAACGCCGTTTTTTTTCTTATTTATGACTTTTTCAAACATCATCTATTTGTTTACATTCTGAGGTCAATATTGAGAACATCAATTACCTGCATTTAATCCCCGTGAGGGGGTGATGCAGTATAAATAGATAAATAGATCACCCGACCGGTGTCGGTGTTCATGTAAACATTTCACCATTTGAAGCATGACTCAAAATCTTGCCAAAAACATCATTGGCGGTGTAACGTAGAAAACGGCGACGCATGGAAAAGGTGGACATAGTGGCCACTGCGCATGCGCAATCATATTCGCTCCGCCCACCTTAGTAACGGTCATTGCGCATGCTCCGTGCATTAAACTAATTTGCTGTTGCTACAACTGACGTGTATACGAGGGGGGGGGGGTCAATATGTAATGAAAACAGCCCAGTACATTCCAAAGTTTTATATTTACATGTACACACTTCATAATTACGTTCCTTAAAAGGTCTGTTTCTTGGCTAAATTGAAATTGTCCAGGCCCTTATCAAATTTACACAAGCCACTTTCAAGATATGGTACTGAAGTACACTGCGATATGAAATAAATCAATGTTTTCAAAAGCAGATAACTACCTGAACGAGGGATGTTGTCAACCAGCTTCTTCGTCTGGTATATATCCATATATTGGTGATTTATACCTGCAATTTATTTTGATATTGCTTTGTATTCTATGAAATTCTGAGGCTGCCATTTTGGTTAAAATCCTCCTTGATGCCAAATTTTCTGGCGTTCCATTAACAGAGTCGTTTTTGCGTGAACGATTACACAGCGAAATTTATACGAAAATCATTTGTAACATTTTTTCTGGTCGCTTTGATGTTCATTTGCTAGTAATACAGCTTCTTTGGAAATTTTCACGTTTAATCTCACTCATAAAGTACCCCCAAGTACGTAATTTGAAATAAGAAAATCACATAAAAGAATGCCATCTCTGGCTTACACTGAAATGGATTAGACAAAATACCGCATTTCATCGATGTTTGCATTCGAATGCATTATTTAGACATTGTTACACGTTTTTACATGTACATAATCTGGCTGGCTAATTACAGACAATAAAATTATAGGAAACGAAAATGGTATACCACTCAAATGAGATACCCCTAGATATTGGTTTAAGTTGAACATGCATTGTGTGTATTGAAACTACGATACAATCAAAATTGCCCTGTCCTGTTACAAAACCAAATTTTCGATTTTCAAGAACCATGCGTATATTAGTGTTACGTCCATTGCTTTAAACGACGTCAACGTAAGAGGGGGAAGCGTAATAAAAATGTTTGCATGAGAGATCGGTAGCGGTCAAAAGTTTGTATCGTTATAGCAGATACAGGGGAAATGAGTCAGAAAACTATGGATATGCGATTCATGCTTGCTAAACAGGTAGGGATCACACGGAATTCCGCGGCTAGCCTTTGTCACGGATTTTCATGACATTGAACTTTTTGGAAGGTAGCGGTTTTCCGTGACTTTATAAAATGCTAAATATATCCCATTGGGGAGCAGTTATTGTTTGTACTTTATCAGCGTCACGGAAATCCACGACATTCTTTGTTAATATAAGTTTGTACACGCATGGTATTTGTTGTATCGTCGTCAACCTTAGCTCAACTTGAGGTTTGCTTAAGCTCTGACATCTGTGAGAAATGGGCCCTTTTCTTTGTTTCATTTTAATGTGTTATTATGCCTCCCACTGGAAGGGTCGGGTGATATATTGTTTTTCCCCTCACGTCTGTCTGTCTGTCTGTCCGTCACAAAATACTGTCCGATCTATAACTTGATTACCGTTAGAGATATTTCAACGAAACTTCATACATTTGTAAAGCACATTCAGACGACGTGTCATGCACAAGAACCATAACTCTTGCATGTTTATTTATCAAGTTATTCCCCTTGTAACATAAATATGGGCATTTTGTCCACTCTGTAAGTTGGCATTGTTAAAACTTCATACACTTCTAGAGCACAATGAGACCATGCGTCATGTACAAGAACGATAACTCTGCTTTGGATGTTTTGGAGTTATTTCCCTTTGATCAGTTGCAATGCTATTTCGTGTCCCCTCTATAACTTGGTAATGCGCATTCAGATGATGTGTAATTCACAAGAACCACAACACTTACATGTATATTTTCCAATTATTCCTCTTGTAACACATTTTTGTGATTTTTTGAGTCCAAAAAGGGGGAGACATTTTTTGTAGAAAAAAAAATTCTAGTTTCTCTGTGGTGATATATTGCATTAGTTAGGAAGCCTAAATGCCAGCTAAACAGTTTTGCGTTTTACCAACAATAAAATCAAGAGTGGAGAATTGGCGGCTATAAAATGCATTTAAGTCCCGCATAGCTTAGGCTGATGTCCGTTCTAAAACAAAAACAGTAAGTGAGTATCCACAGGAAATACCGCAATCACAAACTGCAGACAAACCCGTGGCATCGTGAGGAAGAGCCACACAGTCAGGAAAAAAAAAAATCAGAAAAAGACGCTTATTTAAGAAGGTACAGGCATTTTGTGAAGAAAAGGTTTTGAGATGCTTATGAAGGGCATTTTGGTATGCTGAATCCAAAAACCAATGTTGGCAAGCTGGCGTCTTCATTATATAATTTGCATATTTCCAAGATGGCCGCCAAATTGAAGAAAAATCTATAAAAATCTGTAGAGTAACATGTTAAGGATGCCAAACTGGTACACATCAATCCAAAATCATCTTCTCATGATTGGGGGCCTTCACTGACATCAATTTATGCATTTAGAATTAAAAATATGACCAAGAGGTAATCAGGGGAGATAACTTGAGCAAAAAATCTTCCGACTTAGTTGGATTTTTTTTCATGATAGTTCATGCATATTATCTTGCCCAAATGTGTCAGGAATGATTTTATTAAAATGAGAACTTGAAAAAATGCATCACAATAATATCGCCATTGTTTGCAGGAAAATATAGCGATTTAAGCAAAATTCTGTAAGGTCCAGCTAGGGGAGGGGGTTAATGCGATTTTAAAGAAAGTGGGCCTGTACTTACAAAATGACTCGTATCTCATCAGCAATTCACCCTACACTATTAAACTTGCTCGCAAATTATAGCTTAGATATAGTACTTTCATTTGATGGAATGGTCTGATATGCAGCTTAGTTATCTAATTTGCATATTCATCAATACTGATGAAAATTTCAGAAAATAAGGGCAAATATAATCTGAATTCTGCCTCCAAACTGTCCTTGTTGCATGTTATTATATCATCAGTGATACAATTTGACAAGTCCTTTCATCCAATAGTCATGTAAAAAACTTGTATCATTTGCATATTCATGAGTATTTGTGAAAGAAAAAGTAGAGGTAAACTCATGGAATAACTACATGTATTCCCCCCTCCCCCACATACACACCTCGGGAGGGGGGGGGGGCTTATTCGACTTACCTTGCACCCATTATTCATGGATGCGAAATTATTCAATGGGACCACTAAATACCAACAATTCTGATTGTCTCCGACAATAAACCTATTTGGATAACATAAAATTGCATGGTGTCCATGGCAACCCATCGAGCACTGTAGCTGGTTCATTTGCAAGCAGACCCAAGATTGACACTTGCGTGCTGCACATACTTTCATAGATTTTTTTTTCTCTCTTCCACTAATTCAATGAAAACAAGCTGTCAGTTACTGGTGAAACAAAATGATTGCTAAAAAGCAAAGAAAAACCAGACTAGAACAATTTACCCTCCCACCTTAATGTGAAAATACACAATATGATTCTAAAGAAAGTGGGTGTACCTACAAAATGATTCGTATCTAAGCAGCAACTCATCCGACCCTGGTACCGTATTGAAGCCCAGGCATAGTTTTTTATTCAATGAGTTGATATGCAAATTTTCGCTTTTTTTGCATATTCATGAGTATTAATAAAAATAACAATAAAAGAAAACTCGTATAAAAAATAAGGGGGTGTATCTATACACATTACCCATGTGTCTTTTGCTAGTTATCATAGACTATCAAACTGGGTACCAAATCAAAGCCTAGACAAAATACTTGTATCCAATGGTACGAAATGCAAAAAATCTAATTTAAATAGTCATGAATATTTATGAAAACATGAGAAATAAGAGAAAAATGGAAGAAAAAGAAGGAGGGTGTGTACAATATTACCTAAATGTAAGCTGCTAACTTTTCTAGACTACCAAACTTGTTACCAAATTAATGTTGAGACATTACACTTTAACCCAATAGTATGTATGATAAACACATTATCTAATTTGCAAATTCAAGAAAATTAATGAAAACATTAGAAATAAGAGAAAAATATTAGAAATTTAAAGGGGTGTACGTACACTTTAACCCATAAGTCAGCTACTAACTATTCTAAACTTCCAAAATTGGTACCAAATAAAAGTTGAGTCATAGTGCTTTAACACAATAGTCTGATATATACTGAACTACTAAAGAAACCTGACACTTTTCAGTTGCTTCAAACTAGTAAGTAACAGGTTAAAGAGCTAAGCCGATATGCTTATTTTAAAAGCTAGACATTAGAAAGTGTTCTTCGAAAAAATATATTTATCAAATTTAGAACATGACGTCGCGACGTCAAAAAATACCGTTTTTATCACTTTTGTCTCGTGAGTGTATGTCTAGATATTTTTTTTGAAATTTTTTTCATGCATGCAAGGCCAATACCAGGACAGACAAAAGTGCATTTTAAAAAAATGCAATTTCTAGCTGTGACGTATGAAATGGGGGTTTTAAGTTGTGCTTTCGACGTTGTCAAAACGGCAGCGTGTTTTTCCTTTGTTTAAGCAATTTCTAGGAACTGAAATGACTTCCAGTCAAACAATCATTGTAAGAGAATGCATTTTCAAGAATCAAAACATATTTCGCGTCACGTTAAAGGGTAAAAGTGGAACAAACCAAATATAACGTCAATTAAGAAACGACGTAAACTATGGTTTATAACCGTTTTTTCTTTGTTAACGTAGGTCATTGTATAGTGTGTGCTGTCTACTTTGAGATAGTGCCAATTGGCTACACTTCACTTTAATCGCGTATGAATTTCAAGCTTTGCAGTATGCAACATATCAGCATGTATTTGTAACGCTTGACGTCGCTAAATGGACATAGGCGGCAGCTACGGATTTCAAAAGGACTGAAACATTGTCAAAATGCATTCCAAACATGATAGAAAGTGAAAAAGTTGATAAAGTGGCAGTCCTTATTAAAAGCTCATAAAACGCTGATAACTTAAAATTGACGTTAAGAAAATGAAAATATGCTTCTGGGTTAAACAATGGATGCATGATTTATTTGAATGTTCAGAAGATGTCAATGAAATAAAAAAAAAATCACACTAAAGCGGTTTTGTGGTGAATTTTGCGTGATTTCTTTGTTCTTGCAAAAATTGATTTTATGGGTTACGTGACGTTTTGAAAGCTGACGTCTGAAATTAATTCAGCTTTTCAAATAATCTCAGTGCATCTTAGCCTACCATTGTTCAAATTTACGCAATGGAAAGACAAGTGTGCGTCGTATTCATATACTACCAAAAAATTGACAAACAGTATGTGTCAGGTTTCTTTAGTAGTTAAGTATACAAATCTTATTTACATATTTGTGAATATTTATGAAAACATTAAACAAAGAAAGAAAAATTGCAGAAAAATTAAAATGGGTATATCTACAATATTACCTACATCTCATCTGCTGATTGTCATGGACTAACAAGCTTGGTAGCAAATAAATGCTAAGACATAGCGCATTGTATGCAATGATCGGATATGCATATCATTTATGATTATATTCTTGGATATTAATTTACATTCTAGAAAGGAGAGAAAAATGGTAATAAAATTAAGGGGTGTACCTACAAAATCACTCATATCGTAGCTGCTAATATATCTAGACTACCACACTTAGTACCATTTAAAGCTAAGACATTTTACTTTACTCAATAGCCATTGTGTGAAATGATCCATTTTTTAAATTCATTAATATTAATTTAAACATTAGAAATGAGAGAAAAAAAAGTAGAAAAATTAGTGGGGGTCTACTTCTAAAATTACTCATATCTCATCTTTAAATTGTTCCAGACAATTAATCTTCATATCAAATTAAGGCTGAGATATAGCATTTTATTCCAATTGTCAGATATACAATCAATTAACAAATATATTCATGAATATTGATGAAAACTATAGAAAACTAACGAAAAATGAAAACGTATCAATAAGGCTGTATCTTCAAAAATACTCATTAATAAACACATTAAATAATTTGCATATCAAACAACACTATTATAGAACTTTTTGGGCCTTTAATTGGGGAACAAGTTTACAAAGTAAGTGAGTATGAAATCTTGGATAAATAGCAGCTGAGATGTGATAAATTTTGCATGTTCATTTATCAATTGTTCTCTAATTTATTCTCATTTTTAATATTTAATTAATATTCATAAATACAATTTTTAGATAATTTGCATATTGGCCCATTAAGTAAACATGATATGTAGTATAGAATACTAAGCAGCTGAGATGTGGATGAATTTGCATGTACACCCCCTTACTTTTCACGATTTTCTCTTATTTCTAATATTTATATTAATATTCATGAATATGCAGATTTGATAATTTGCATATGTAAACATTGGATGAAAGTCCTGTCTTAACATTCAGTTGGTACTAAGTTTAAAAGTTTCCGATGAGTTGCTGCTTAGATATGAATACTTTTGTAGGGACATCCCCATTCTTAAGAAGCGCAATGTGCGTTGCCATGGAAAACATGCAATTTAACATAGCTCAAATAGGTTTATTCTTTAGGGAAATAATTTTGACCCATTTAGGTGGTCTCCCAAAACAATTTGACACACATTAAAAGTTTTCCTGATCGTGCAAGGTTGGACTAATTAGACCCTAGGGTACTAAAGAACGAGCATGCTGTTCCTTTTTATAGATACAAAATGTACCATATATTTGGGCATGGACATTATGACGTATTTATTTTAAAACAAAACGACTTGTTTATTATCGAAATTTCTTTCTAATTTATTACTTGAAAAGCTGGTAAACAGTCCAAAATCGTGCTATGAATAAAACTAACATTTAAAAAGCAGGATACCGAATAAGGCAAGTTTATAGAATGATTTAATAGACTAAATGGACATTTATTACCATGAATACGGTAATATCTTGAAATAATTATGTAAAATGCCGCCAAAACCATGTACTCTAATTGGTAAAACGATCTTAGGACATAAAACAAATGATTTGGATACAAAAACATTGTCAAAAAATAAAATATTTCACTTATATGTCAAATTCTATGATTTTTGGCGGCCATTTTGAAAATATGCAAATTAGGCCATTAAGACGTCATTTCTCAGCTTGCCAACATTGGTTTTCGGATTCAGCATACCAAATTACCCCTAATCATGGTGTTAAACCCTTTTCTTCATAAAATGCCTGTACTTGTTACTTTTTTCTGATTTTTTTTCCTGACTAACACAACAAACACAAGACACCAGGAAGACGAACAAAGCAAAGTAACCAGCTCTGTCTTCCCCATCGAGATGATTGCAAAACTGAAATGTATACAAAGTAACGCACATCAAAACATTGAACAATTACAGAATCCCACAATGGGAGTAACAATCAACAACGAATCAACAACCAAAGAACCACCGCCTTAGAACGGACATCAGCCAAAGCCACTGGGGGAGAGGGGGCTTAATGAATTTTACAGGTAAAAAATCTTCGCCCTAGTATCTGCTGTTGTTAAAGCACAAAAATGTTAAGATCGCACGGAGGATTGCTATTATTACAGTGCATCATCGAAGAGACAAGCAATCAAATCAACGCACTATGATGAAACAGAGAAAAGGGTTCATGACTCTCAGATAGTCAGAGCTAAAGAAAACCTCAAGTTGAGCCACGGTTGGCCCAGCTACAGCAAAGCATCAGGTACCAACCCACCGATTAAAGCTTTACGTCAGAGCCGTCATTGAGTCTGAGGTCTGACCCACCGTCGTGCAATTGAAGAGGAAACCAGGGCTAAAAGCCGTGATTGGGTTTACAACCAGGCATGCAGACTGATTTCCAAGTTATATCCAACTTTTTTTTATAACGTTTTACTGTCTTTTTGAATTGATCACTAAAATTAGAGTTTCCAACAATTATGTTGAATTTATAAACTAAATCACCATAAAATATAGGTTCTGATATGCCCTGTTGCAGAAGAGTTTTTAAACGAATATTGTATTTAACTATTAACTCTGAGTCTCTGTGGTAGAGTTTAGAAAATGCTTTTCGAATTTTATGATATCTATAACCTTGTTTTAATAACTTAGCAGTCAAAAATAGGGTTCTGTTGTTGAAATCATCAATGTTAGAAAACACTCTCGCAAAACGAATAAGTTGCGAAATATATACACCATAGGAAGGGGAGCGAGGAACATCTCCATCAAGAAATGGGAAATTTACTATTTCAAAATCAAAATCATTAGACTTCAAGCTAAATCCTATCTTGAAGACAATTTCAAGCCGCATCTTTTAAGAGATGTTTGCACTCTGTGCGCCGGGGCGTTAGTCTCTGACAGCCTGTTACATATTTTACTGTAACAAACTAAGGAAAAAAACAAATTGAAAGTTTGAGCTACAGAAAGAAGACATTAAACTATCTAATTATTTAAATTTCTTATGTAGTTTGCAAGCTAGATGCCTAAGCTACATAAAAGCAGCATTTTAAACAAAATTACAGCTTCAAATGGTGTTATATGCGTTACATAGATTTAATTTTGCTTTAAAAATTGAAATCGTGACTAACATCATTAAATTTTACAGCCTATTTGTGCATTTTTCAAGTGTTTTTAATCATAGTTTGCAAAAATACTCATTCGCCTTATAGAAAAAACATAGTTTTGCTTTTCTATCTCAAATAAATTGTTTTATATGAGCTATTAAACAACTCTACCCCCAATTTTAAGCATCCAATTTTGATATCTAGTTAGTTTAAACATGTTTTATTGCCAAAATGTTAACAGCAATGGGGTTGGGTCACAAGTTCTCAAAACATTAGTTTCGACCCTTTCCTATATCTATTATTGAAGAAAAATATATGAAAATATTTGACACTGGTGGCTATCTTACATTTTTGGGACTGTCTTGCTAATGCAATAAAGAATCATAGATTTGCAAGTTTGACATCAGGATCAGAGTACTTATTAAAGTATGTAACGTATGTTACATGGCATAATGGATGAGCAAGGAAATTGTCTTGGAAGTAAGAGATGATGTTTCAGAAAAAACACTATTTTTCACGTGTTTTCCTTTTAATCTCTAGCCTCTGGCGCCTAAGTCTTAGTAATTATAGTCATTGCTAATAACAAGTCCATAGACTTGTGTTACAGATGTTATATATAATCTTTTTTATCACATATTTCCTAATGTCTATAATACTAAAATATATAGACATACAAATAGAAAATAATAGTTCACATTTAAATGACACTATTTAATAAGTATTCATATCAAATATAAATATTCAAAAACAATCTTTATTCAAGTCAACCTCACAATGTCTATCATTGTGTCTGCTTCTATGGCAAAATAATCACCCATTTCGTCACAACCAGTAGAATCATGGCATAGTATTAGGAATGCAAACTGAGTACAATCCTGTTCCACTCCACCCCTTTGGGAATGTGCAGATATATATTCTACCTTAAAGAACAATTCAAGCTGCATCAAATAAAAGATGTTTGCATTCTATTAACCAGGAGGTTAGCCTGTAACAGTATGTTACGTATGTTACCCTATCAATTTAATAATAAATGAATTGAAAGTCTGAGAAACAGAAAGAAGACATAAAACTATCTATTTATTTGAATTATTCATGTAGTTTGCATGCTGAATACCTTTGATAGACATGAAAGGTTTTTTTAAACAAATATACAGCTTCCTTTGGTGTTATATGTGTTACATTGATGAAGATTATCTTTTAAAATTGGTAATTGTGACAAACATCACTCATAAGCCTTTCGTGTAATCCTCATCTTTTCCCATTAAAGGACTTAATTTTCTCTGTATGTGTGGCCTGTCAAACAAATTGACTCAGCGATAACTTGAATCCTTAGCATTCTTCAAAAGCAGAAACAGCATGTCAGTGTCATGGGATCAAACACTTGATTAAATATGGGTTAAATGCCATTTCACATATATGCATACAATGGAGAATGACTCCAGTATAATTCTCTTCCTGTGAAGCGGCAAGAGCAATCTTACTGCAACTGCCTCTGCATCCGTGCTAGTCAAATGATTACATTTGCTCTTACTTCTTAAGAAAAGACTCTTGCTCACTCGTTATGCCATTTAACATGTGTAACGCTCTCTGATCTTTAAACCTTGGTGACAACTTGCAGATCTATAAGTCTTTAGCATACGAGCCAGCTTAAAGTCCCTAAACATGCAAGTATTTTCATAATTTTAGCTCAAACTTTCAAATTACATTTTCTTTATTTGATATAGTAACGCATGTAACAGGCTGTTTCAGACTAACGCCCCAACTTATAGAGTACAAACATCCTTTATTCAATGCAGCTTGAGTTGTACATCTATAAGGAATGTGTCTGCAACATTCCCTCAAGGAGATTACAATGTTTTAGGCATATCTTATGTATAGACAATAAGCTTGCCCATTTATTACATCAGGTAACATATGTTACAGCCTCTGATATTAGACATTTTGCAACAAACTTGCAGATTTATGAGTCTTTTCATATAAGCAAATAAATCCCAAACAATGAAAGATAATCATCAACTGCAAATATTTTAACTATTTTACTCTAGTTTTAATATCAAATGTTCACCTTAAAACTGGGTAGGGGTAGGGTTGTTTAATTGCTAATTCCAGAAAAAAAATATTTAAGATAGGGAAACAAACTTTAATTCTTCTGTATGCTAATTGCATAAGCTAGTCTGACATGGTTAAACATTTTGCAAAACACACAGAGAGATTGTGAATGTAAATGATGTTAGCCACACTTGCAAATTATAATGGGTTATCTGATTTATGTTACGCATATGACACCTTAGGAAGCCGCAATTTTATACAAATAGCTGTCATACGTAGTTAAGATATCCAGTATGCAGACTATATGAATGACTTTTAAAAAATAAATATTTAATGTCTTTAACTTGTAGCCCAAACTTTCAATTTACTTTTTCTTAACTTGATAAAGTAACGTATGTTACAGGCTCTTACAGGCTAACGTCCCCATGCATAGAGTGCAAACATTTCTTAAAAGACTCGGTTTTTAATTTTCTACAAAACAGGATATGTCTGCAAAACTCCCTAGAGGGGGGGGGGGGCAAACACATTCTCAGCCATCTGTCTACTATGCCATTCGTTATGGATAAGCCCAAGATGGTTCTGTTGTTGTTGATTAATTGTTTATGTACTCCCTACTGTTTGTGCGTGTGGTATTCTGTGTTTGTCTTTGTTTTGGTATGCATTACTTTGTGTCCCTTCTCGTGTTCCAATCATCTTGAAGAGGAAGATTATGTTTTTATTGTCTCACCCATGTCTTGCCGTTTTATATGTTCTGTGGCTCTTCCTCGCGGTGCCATGGGTTGGTCTGCAGTGTGTTATGGTGGTATTTACTGATCATAATCGATTAATTTTTGACTTCACCAATATCTAACACATCAAGATAAATTTCATATGATGTATTAGGAAAGAAATTTGACATTGTCACACTGAATGCCAAATTCAACCTAGCTAGAATCAGCATTATTTTGAACATTTTTTTGGACCCATATCCCAAATACAATATACAAAGTCCGGTTCTGAAGAATATCTTTAAAGGGTTTTTACGCTATGTTAGCACGACGGCCAACTAGATCATGTGATTTTAAGGTTCTCAATAAAATTTTGATCTCTGATATCATAGGCCTTCATCTTTTATAAACAAATTCCAGGGTACACAGGAGTGCAGTGATTTGGAAGTCGGTTGCGTTGAGGGAACTAAAATGGTTTAATTTGTCAAGTATATAAAAGGCATTCGATCATGCATGTCTGTTTAACAGACATCATACATTGAGCTGAAACTTATTCTGATATTCGCAGTAGCATAAGTTTCCATGCTTGACTATGCCCATTTTCCCTTAGACTGCTTAATATACTGGGTTGTTTAACTTCAGCTATGCCATCTTATGTAATCAGTGTGGACAACGCAGTGGAAATTGTCTTCTTTGTGCAGACAATCATATAGAAAAGTAAAGACACATGTGTACAGCTTTAAACCCATACGTTTGTTGTTGTTTTTGTTTGATTTGATTCTTTGCATCCCATCAACAGTCTTTCAGTTATAAAGGGACGGGTCTTCCTGGGTTGAACCAGTACTAAGCTAGGATTAATGTTCTTGCTTAAGGACACAACGCAGTGACGCAGGTGAGGCTCGAACCCTCGGTCTCGAGTCACGCTCTCTACCACTGAGCCACTGCGCTCCCTTTAAACCGATACTGTAAAATACATTTCCAGTTCAAGATTCCATCAACCACGGGTAGGAAACTTCAAAAACAGAGCCGTCCCCTGGGGGCTCTTTGATACTTTCATAAACACGTAGGCTCGGGTCATTTTTTTGCGTCCGAAATTTTGAACTTAATTATTTTTGTGGTTTTCAGAAAAATGATTTTTTAGGTATGACGATTTTTTTGATATTTTGAGGGGTCATCACAAAATTGGACTATATTTAGGGGTCATTTCTATGCATATTAGGGTCTTTTCTTAAGGTCAATGTACAGCATGGGGGATACATGTATTTAGTTGAGTTGGTAAAACTTCAAATATTATTTTGGGTGCTTGAAATTCGTGATATTTTTGGGGTGAACGGTAGATGCTGGGGTCGGCCTAAGTATAAAAAAAACATGAGTGTACCCCCGCCCCTCGGAGACCAAGCTTTTGTTGTGATTGTTCCGTGTCTGTGCCAGTACATAGCCGTTTTGTACAAGGCGAGCGACTTAATCATTACACCACGGAAGTTTTTCTTATGGCTGCTCCGTAGCTGTACCAGTATAGTACTTAGCTGAGAGTGTTTATTGTTGTGTGTAACTTTAGTATGACAAGGAGCGCAGGGCCACAGCTTAAAGTCTCATCCGATACTGTAACACTCACGTGGAGAAGAGGATCAAACACGGGACCCTTTGGCTCGCCCCTGGGTACAAGTCGAATACACCACGCCGACTGTTTTGTGTTGTTGTTTAATGTTTGTGATCGTGTTCCTTGGCTATAACCAGTACTGGTCGAGTGGGTTTATGTTTTATGTGGTTTTATGTCCAGAAGCATCCGAAGGCTCGCCGGCAGTTTATTGCGAAAGCCTATACTTGTAACACATATTCGCACTGTATTAAGAACTTATTCGAGAAAAGTATTAATTCTTTTATCTACGGGTTCATGGTGGGAAGCAAGACGCCTAGATATCGGTCTAAACCTGCATCATCAGGCTTTGCTTTTGCTGTGTGTATGTAAATGCGAGAAGCGAAGGCTCAGACGAAATGCTTTTTAATAATATCTGTATGCTCCTTCGCTGCTCGCATATGCGATTGGTACTATTGTATAAGTATGGGTCTGATCACCATTGCAAGTCTCTATGCATGTTCATAATTTGAAACGCAGACCCGAATAAGAAATATAAGAAATCCGAGTTGTCAAAGTTACATATGCTCGAGTATTCGATTATTGTAAGTTGTTAGATAATGTACCTGTACACAGCCTGCACTGTCAAAATTCAAAGTCACGGATATCCATAACCTCTACAAAAATGTTTAAGGTGACGGGAAGCCGTTACAATGAATGTACCTGTACACAACCTGAACTCAACAACCGCTCCCTGTCAAAAATCAAAGTCACGGATATCCATAGCCTCTACAAAAATGTTTAAGGTGACGGGAAGCCGTTACAATCGAAAACTACAAGGTCACGGAAATCCGTGACTCGCGTTTCAAAACTTAGAAAATCACAAGTTTTTGATAGCGAGTAACTCTATATAAATGCCGAGTAACCTGAACAACTCGAAGTTAAGTTGAAGCTTTAGGCAGTGTTTTATGTATTCGTTATTGTCCTGTTAGAAAAAAATGAATTTTAACAGCAATATACTGTTATCTTTACCAGCGTCTCCAGCTCCCTCCAACCACATATTTTCCTTCCCAGTGTTTTGAAATCACCTGGCTGAAAACTTTATCTTAAGTCATCAAAAGATTGGTTACTGACACGCATTCCAGGAAACTTTTGTTTTCATAACACTTAAGATAAGTTTGGAAAACGGAAAAGTAGGTATTCGTTGCAAAGTCGCGGACTTCCGTGACAAAGGCTAGCCGCGGAATTCCGTGTGATCCCTACCTGCTAAATGTTTGTTTTAAAAAATACAGCATGCCTTCCTAACTTTGTTAAATTGAGTCTTTACAGATCGGAGGAAAATATATGCAGTATATAACGTTATTATAGTGATTCCAGGGTTTAAGTGACCCCCGTTTTTCTTTTATTTAACAGCTTTAACCCTTACTAATACGGTCGACGTTTAGCATATGGATGCAAATGCACACCGCGTAACTAAAATTTATTTTTGTGGACAGCCCTTATTTTAAACTAAGGCCCAAATACCCTGTACAACAGAATAACTTAGTCTTTTCCCATTAGATATATACCCATTTTCGCCTCTATATGAGCTTAATGCACGGAGTTTTACACCACTGATCGGTATAAGACATAGTGTATTTATATATCGATAAGGTACACTTGGGGACTAATTCAAAGTGGAGGAACAGAAACACTCCAAAATTTCATCTTATCCCAGCCTATATAAAAAATCATATATAATTGAGAAAAATATATCTAATTACGCGGTCTATATCTAAATTCATTTCTGTAAATTGATTTTCAATTGAACTCACCAATAAGGAATAATCGGCAAAAAACGGGGGTCACGTTTAACCTGGAAGTACGCTTTTTGAAAAGTCTGTAACTTATTAAATTTGGAAAGATATAATGATGCTTCATGCACTATTATAACGGCGGCCCTTTGATCTGTCGTTTGGCATATGGCATAAATTCATAACCCGTTTGTGGATGGAGTTATGAAAGAGTTTCCATTACACATTGAACCCCCTCGTACACGCCTACCAAGCGCTCTAATGCTCAACATCTGGTTGAATATTAAAACCAATTCCTCTAGGAAGAGAATCAAAAATCGGGGAATGTCATGCAACAGATTATGCATTACTACTTTTGTGGTATAAATTTGAGGTCAGAAAGTTCTCTCGTTTTGTCAGATTTACATTTCGCGTAAAGTAGGTGTACCAGAATTCGACAGGAACGTGTTTATCGCGCGAAAAGTAAATATGACCTAATAAGAATACTTTCTGAGCTCGTATTTATACCACAAACTCAGGAATCTATAGGCTGTTGCATGACATTCGCCGATTTTTTGTTTTTCTTCAAAGAGCAGTTGATTTAATATTCAACCAGATGTTGAGCATTCGAGCGTTTGGTAGGCGTACGGATCGACCCATTACTTGGGAAAACGGATCACAATAAATTTTGCGAACGACATATTGGGGTTAGATGTTTATTATCATTAACAATGATAGGAGAATAAAGAGCCAAATTGAAATGTCAGAGAATAATGATTTCCTAAAAATGAAAGAATAAATTTATTATCAAATGAATAACAGAAAATAATAAACACTATGCTATATTGGACGATTCTGTCCCCATGTCTATTGCTCCACACATAACTGAGGCCCCCAGGGGGGTCTGTGCTCCCTTGATCCCTGAAAGTAATGCATTGATCTCCCCGTCTCCCTGAAAATAATTTTCTTTTCTCCCTAAAAGTATTAGCCTCCGCTCCCCTAATCCCTAAAATTGTTCAGCTTCTCCCTAAATCCCCAAAAATATAAGCCAATTCTCCCTAAAATGTATTTATTTTTCCGTAGGATTAAAATCACATACTAAAAACTATGAAGCTATATAAGAAAGCATTTAATGATCACTTAATAGTTTGTCTTATACATGTAAAGACAGGTCTTTGCCATGGAATACATGACATGTAAAAGCCATGGAATGCATGACATATAATTAATTTCAATGAAATGCATTATATATGGCTCAAAGTATGAGGTCATTTTTAAAAGGTTGTCGCTGTACCTGGTAGAGTAGGCTTGGAGGTTTAGAGACATACCATTCGGTTTTTTAGGGGCT
Organism: Loripinus fragilis; assembly: GCA_964019695.1. NCBI lineage: Eukaryota > Metazoa > Mollusca > Bivalvia > Lucinida > Lucinidae > Loripinus > Loripinus fragilis. The sequence continues at coordinate 461,719 of CAXHUL010000381.1, forward strand.
GATTTTTTCCAATAGCTTAAACTAGATTTTTCTTGACACTTTCGTGAAAGCATTTAACTATAAAAAGTCTTTTGTACAATTGCTATTAATGTGCGTACAGGAATTCAGTGAACAACGCTTTTTTGCGTTTATTTCGTTATGTGCGTACTGATCGCATAATGACCATCAGAATTTAATACATCTATACACCGCCTAATTGGTGATATTTTTTTCGTTACAAAATGTATTGTCAAACGGGCTGTGATATGATGGAATTTGTCCTCATTTGAGCATCTGCATTTTTTAATTTACCCTAAATGCACCTTTGTATGGATCACTGCCTTTAGTTTACTATCGATGAATAATTTTACGGTTTTATAAGACGAAGTAACGTGTAAGGAGAAGGGACTCTTATCGTATCAAAATCAAATGCAAATTATGGCCATAATTTGGGCGCACAGAGTTTTTGCATACGAGAAAATATTGAGGCCTTCCCAGTGGGTACCCGTCCGCTTGTTCCTATTAAATGAATCTCTGTGTTCCCCTGTTCCTCAATTTAAAATCTTGATTTTCTGCGTTCCCTGCTCCTTCTCTGATCATCAGATTAAAAAAAACTTGTTTTATTAAATAGATTGAACTTTCTATCTGTTTATTCCAAATACTGATTTAGTGACACCAGACAATGCAAAACATGCATACCAAAACGTAATTCCGGGCAACTATAAGTGATAAGATAAAATAATCATAGGGCTCACCGGTCAGGTGTGATTCAAGTGAAAAGACTCATCCAATAAAAATAAATAATGCTGAGGTCGGAAAGAGAAACTACTGATTGGGTGAGAATGTGCTTGGAAATAGGTTAAATATATCAGCGGATGTTTTTGGGGTGGCTGAGAACTGAATGTTCATGCGAAGTGCATCACAGGCTATAAATAATGCACCAGTCATTTGTAACCACTGCTACACCCAAGCCTCTGAGCAGGATGGGGATATAATGTGCTCTGTTTTAAATTTTACGTTGTCTCCACAATGCGGAGGAAATGTAGGGGTTTGATAGACCTAGACAAACATTGCTGTGCAGTATAAAAACAGACTGCGGGGGGATCGAGAACTGTCATGGTTTTGCCAGCTAGCTGCCCCCACAGTATGATGGTTACTATGGAGAACTGCAGGCACAAAGTCAAAGTCCTCGACATTCCTCTGAGCTAGGGGGGGGGGGGGAGGGGGGGTGGTCACAAATGACTGGTGCATAAAGACAAAAGAAATTATGTGCACCAGTCATTTGTAGCCACGCACAAGCCGGGCAAATGCGCTGTTAGTACATTAGTACATGGTCATACCAGAGACCTGTAGCCAGAAAATCAAAGCCCCTACCGTTCCCCGGCTCTTTGGGCCGTAGTTACGAATGAATTGTGTATTAGACGATGTAGAGCGATGTGATTCCCGTTTCTATATCCAATAAACAGCATCCTCATTAGATTTGTTTTTAATATTATTATCTGTTGCACTTGAAGTATTTGTCCTAGAGCTGTCGAGCCACGACGCGAGAAAACCTGTCTTCTGGGTTTCTGACAAAGTGAGTCTCAAACCAGTCCCTTCGGCTAAACAGACATTTTAAAAAAGAAAAACGATGTTCACTGAATTTCTGTACGGACTATAGTGCCTATACGCTTTTTTAACTTCAATAAAATCAAGTAAAGTATATATCTGATAAGCATTCTTCAAAAAATCCTTTAAAAAGGTCAAATTACTTAAAAAAGCTAATAGCATAGCATGTTTGTAGGTGGCCCCTTAACATTGTGTACACACACTGATGCTAGGGGGGGGGGGGTCGGGGGTATGCTCCCCCGGATTTTTTTTACAAAAATGATGTGATCTGGTGCAATCTGGGGGCGTCCCAAAGTATGTTATTACGAACATAAAAATCAACAATTTTAAGGAAAAAAATCCACAAGAAAACTTAATTGCCACATTTCTCTCTCTGATCAATCTAGATGAGCATGGTAGTACGGAAATAAATACATTTAGAATTTACAAGGGGGGGAGGGGCTCGGGGGGCTAGCCCCCCAAAAGCAGAAGAAATTGTTTTAAAAAAAAATCAAGCAAAATGAAGGCTTTTCCTTATTTATTTTTCTTTTGCTTTTTGGCAAGTCTCCCTAAATCCACAAAATTATGAGCTTGCTCCCTAGCTCCCCTAAAATAATTACCAGTGCTCCCAAGCTCCATGAAAATAAATAGCCATTCTCCCCAGATCCCCAAAACCCCTGGGGGCCCCATAACCTATAGGGTCATATTTAAGGACATAACCGAACAGTGCAGAGTCTGATCAGACGTTGGAGAGCTCGGCGTCTGATCAGGGTTTTACTGTTTGCTCACTGGAATAATAAATGATCGAAATAAAAAAAAATGAACACAAGCCCTATTATTCGGAATTGGCTTGCCCAACGAACACGGTAGTAATTCGCCAAAAAGGGTTTAATATTATGATTTTCGACGGTTCTTGTTAACACGTTGTTTTGTCAACCATGGAAAAGGGGGTCATAGCGCAGCAGCGTGGAAAAGTAGACATAGCACAGCAGCGTGGAAAAAGAAGACACAGCACAGCAGCGCGGAAAGAGTAGACATGGCGGCGCAGCGTTGAAAAAGTAGACATGGCGCAGCATGGTGGAAAGAGTAGATATGGCACAGCAGCGTAGAAAAAATAGCCACAGCGCAGCAGTGTGGAAAGAGAGTCTATGGCGCAGCACCCTGGAAAATGTAGTCATAGTGCAGCAGAGCGGAAAAAAGTAGTCTTAGCACAGCAGCGTTTAATAAGTAGTTATGGCAAAACAGCGTAGAAAAAGTTGTCATAGCGTAGCAGCATGGAAAAAGTAGATATACTGCAGCACCTTTAATGAGGTAGACATGCCGCAGCATGGTGGAAAGAGTAGACATATCTCAATAGACATAGCATTGCAGCGTGGAAAAAGTAGACATAGCGCAGCAGTGTGGAAAGAGCAGCAATGGCGCAGCAGCGTGGAAAAAAGTATACACGGCACAGCAGCATGGACAAAGGATACTTGGAGCAGCAGTGTTGTGAAAGTAGATATAGCAAAGCACCATGGAAAAAGTAGACATTGCGCAGCAGCATGGAAAGAGTAGAAATGACGCAGCAATGTGGAATAAGTAGACATGGCGCAGCAGTGCAAAAAAAGCAGACATGGAGCAGCAGCGAGGAAAAATTGACGTGGTGCAACCGCGTGGAGAGAAGACACATGTCGCAGCCGTGTGGAAAAAGTAGACGTAGCACAGAAACATTGAAAAAGTAAACATGACACAGCAGCAGTGTGGAAAGAGAAGACGTGGCGCAGCAGCGTGGAAAAGTAGACATGGCACAGTAGCGTGGAAAGAGTAGACAAGGCGCAGCAGTGTGAATGAAGTAAGTATGACGCAGCAGTGTGGAAAGAGAAGACATGGCGCAACGGTGTGGAAAAAGTAGTTTTAGCGCAGCAGTGTGGAAAGAGTAGACATAACAGGACACATAGCAAAGCAGCGTGGAAAAAGTAGATAATTTTATAATGCAGGAGCGAGGAAAAATTAGACATGGCCCAGCAGCATGGATAAAGGAGACATAGCACAGGAGTGTGAAAAAAGGCACAGTAGCATGTAAAAGTAGCATGGCACAGTAGCATGTAAAAGTTGACAAAGCTTAGCAGCGTGGAAAAGTAGACATGGCGCAGCAGTGTGGAAAGAGTAGACATATCGCAGTAGACAAAGTGCAGCAGCATGGAAAAAGTAGACATAGCGTAGCAGCGTGGAAAATGCAGAAATGGCATAGTAGTGTGGTAAGAGCAGACATGACGCAGCAGCGTTGAATAAGTAGACATTGTGCAGCATCATGGAAAAAGTAGACAGGGCGCAGCAGCCAGGACAAAGTAGAGGCATTGCGCAACAGTGTGGAAAAAAAGAGAAATGTCGCAGCAGCGCGGAAAAAGTAGACATGGCGCAGCAGCGTTGAAAGAGTAGACATGACACAGCAGTGTGGAAAGAGTAGACGTGGGGCAGCAGCGTCGAAAAAGTAGACATGGCGCAGTAGCGTGGAAAAAGTAGACATGGCGCAGCAGCGTGAAAAAAGTAAGTATAACACAGCAGTGTTGAAATAGTAGACATGGCGCATTAGCGTGGAAAAAGTAGACATGGCGCAGCCATGAGGGAAAAAGAGACATGTCGCAGCAGCGTGGAAGAAGTAGAACTAGCACAGTAATATGGAAAAAGCAGACACAGCACAGCAGCGTAAAAAAGATGACATGGCACATGCGTTGAAAAAGTAGATATGACACAGCAGTGTTGAAAAGTAGACAGGGTGCAGGTTGGTGGAAACAGTAGACATGGCGCAGCGGCGTGGACAAAGTAGACCTGGCGCAGCAGTGCAGTAAGAGTAAACATAAAGCAGCAGCGTGGAAAAAGTAGATAGCAGGTGGAAAAATTATACATGGCGCAACAGTATATAAAAGAGGACACAGCATAGGAGTGTGGAAAAGGCAGACATTGTACAGTAGAATGGAAAAGTAGACATGACACTGCAGTGCGGAAAGAGTAGACATGGCACAGCAGCTTGGAAAAAGTAGATATGGCGCAGAAGCGTGGAAAAAAGTGGACATGGCGCAGACGTGTGGAAAGAGTAGACATGGTGCAGCAGCTTGAAAAAAGTAGACATGACACAGCAGTTTTGAAATAGTAGACATGGCACAGCTGTGTGGAAAATGTAGACAAAGCGCAACATGTGGAAAGAAGAGACTGGTCGCAGCAGCGTGGAAAAAGTCAACACAGCACAGCAATGTGGAATAGAAGACACAGCACAGCAGCGTAAAAAGGAGACATGGCACATGCGTTGAAAAAATAGACATGACACAGCAGTGTGGAAAAGTAGACAGGGTGCAGCTTGGTGGAAACAGTAATGGCGCAGCAGCGTGGAAAAGGTAGACATGTCACAGCAGCGTGGAATGAGTAGACAAAAGGAAGCAGCGTGGAAAAAGCAGATACAGTGCAGCAACGTGGAAATACTAGACATGGCGCAACAGCATAGATAGAGAGACATAGCATAGGAGTGTGGAAAAGGTAGACATGGTACAGTATCATGGAAAAGTAGACATGGCACAGCAGAGTGGAAAAAGAAGATATGGCAACTAAATTAACTGATAGGAGGAAAAGATCACAGGGCTCACCCGGTAGGTGTGATCCAAGTGAAAATATACTCATCCAATAAAAATAATGCTCGTTCAGCCCTTTAACAGTTGAGTTCAGAAAGAGAAACTAGTGATGGGTGGGAATGTGCTTGGAAATAGTTTGAATATATATCAGCGAATGTCATATATTGTGTTTGGGGTCATTTTTTTTAGGGGGTGGGGGGTGTGTGGCTGAAAACTAAATTCTAACGTGAAGTGTATCATAGGCTATAAACAATGCACCAGTCATTTGAAACCACAGCTTCACCAAACCCCTGAGCAGGGTGGGGATAGCCTGGCAAATGTGTTGTGATTTTACTTTTACATTGCCGGTCTCCATAATGCGGAAGAAATGTAGGTGTTTGATAGACATAGACAAATATGGCAGTGCAGTATAATAACATACTGCGGACTGTCATGGTTTTGCCAGCTAGCTGCCCCCACAGTATGGTGGTAACTATGGGGAACTGCAGACACAAAATCCAAGTCATCGACATTCCCATGGGGTAGGGGCAGTGGTCACAAATGACTAGTGCATAAAGGCGAAATAAATTATGCGCACAAGTCATTTGTAACCACGTCCCAGCACGCAAATGATCTGTTAGTACAGGGCCATACCAGGGACCTGCAACCAGAAAATCAAAGTCCCCGCAGTTCCCCCGCTCTGTGGGCTGTAGTTACGAATGACTTGTGTATTAGACGATGAAGAGCGCAACCAAATAATATGACTCCCATTAACATATCTGATGAACAGCCTCCTCATTATTTTTTTAAATATTTTTTCTGTTGCACTTGTTATATTTGTTCTAGAGCTTTCCAGCAACAGAAATGCACGAGGCCACGATACGAGACAGGCTAGCTAGAAAATTGAAGTTTCGCTCGTAGCAAGTCTAGATATGATTCTTCTCAAAAAGCAGATTACAAAGTTGCTGATGAGACTGCGTGGATGCGCAGGCTAGTCTGCGCCTTTGTTGTTACAAATCACAGGAGACAGTTTTCTCAGTCGCAGTCAATTACCATGAACGACATCATGAACGCTTAGAAAGCAAGATGCGAAATTTGATTTCCGTGAAATATGATATAACTCAAACAGAATTGTTATTTGCGCAGTTTCTTCAAAGTATTTGCAATGTGTATGTAGACACACCAAGTTTTCCTGCTGGTGACCGTTTTTTTTATCATACATCTGATAAACGAATTTCAAAGTAAATATGGTAATCATTGCACTGTATAAACCACGTGTTACCCATGAGGGAAAATTAGGAGTCTTCTAAATCGAAAACGACTAAGTTACTTTATTTTAAAAGATTCCAGACTTATACTGAAACAATAAAGTTATGTCCGCTTGACGTTTATGTCTGCCAGTTCCAAATGTATGAACGCATTTCATTCACATTTTCACATTACCAACTGTGATCCTTTAAAAACGTTTTGCAACTAAGATAACTTCATTTGATAATCAGTAGAGCCGCTAACAAAGCAGCAATCACGAGTACCCTTAAAATCAAAAGTCACAACGTCAATAGCTCGTGTGTCCCTCATAATTCGGAATTTTTTAAGCACATTTAAACACCACTGAGCAAACTCTATAAATGTTATGCTTGCTAGCTGTATGCATTACTTTAATGACCACATCCATTAATCTATACCATGATCTGACGTGATAAAATATCGATCACGAGCGTGCGTGAAAACACTCAGAAAATGCATTTTTGGTTCAGTATTTTCATAATCAACAGAATGGAAAAATTTGATTTTTTTTCGTCATCACAAGCATTTCGACTTTAATTAAGACTTATCAGCATCAAACCAATTGATAAAGGAAATTTTCTGATGATTTTGCAGTAAGGGGTGGGGTATAAAACACAGATCTAGTAAACCTTTGATGCCCGACATCAGCCATTGTTGTTCTCTTTTGTGTAATTGTTGTCATAAACAAACTCAGCACATTAAAAGAAAAACGGTCTCAAAATAATATCAGGTTAAGGAGATTTGGAAGTTCTTATTTTTTTTTTGTTTAATTCAAAGGGAGGTAATTTCAGATTATTTCGTAAATTAAAGGTTTTGAACTGTACTGTCGCTCGTCCAATTAGCAGAATTGGAATTTTTAGATGTTTTTTCATAGTCGGACGTTTCTGGCTGCCATTTAACGAACAAAGTGTCACGTTTTGATGATTAACTTCCTGATGATGATGGAAAAAGCTGTGTGCACATAAGGTTCAATAACCCTTCATGATAAGAAAATAAAATCCAATAGTTACCAATTTTTGTGTGTCCTACGTTTGATAAACATTTTGGTTTTATTTTTGTTGCGACATCTTAACTGGATTGGTAGATACAGTACCATGAAAAGCGGACGTAACTTTTTTGTTTGAGTATATTTTCCTATCTTAAATGTTCAAACATGCAATTGTATACCAGGCGGTGATTTAATATATGCATGTGCAAAAGTTCAGCCCGGAATGATATCATTTAAGACATTTTAAAAAAGAAAAACGATGTCCACTGAATTTTTGACGGCACAGTAGTATTTAATACAATGGTCAGATATATAAATTATTTAACAAACATATTCATGAATATTAATGAAAACTGTAGAAAGCTGAAGAAAAACTGAAAACGAATCAATTAGGTTGTATCTTCAAAAATTACCCATTAATAAACAAATTAAATAATTTGCTTATCAAACAACACTATAATAGAACTTTTTCTGGACTTCAATTTGGGAACAAGTTTAGAAAGTAAGTGACTATGAAATCTAGGATACATATGAGTAATTTTGTATGTATATTCTAATAATTGTTCTCTATTTTTCTCGTTTCTAATATCTTATTTAATATTCATCATTGGCGTAGCTTCCTATAGGCTACGTAGGCCGCGGCCTACACTTTTTTCCAGAAAGTAAAAAAAACAAATTGCCAAAAATGCAATGAAATGGAGGAGGGGGGGGGGTAGGGGGTGAATAAATCTGAAAGATAATTCAGCTGTTTGACTTTTTCTCTCTCCGAATCTGCATGTAACAGACTATGAAAATTGTCTTGCTAATAGCCAGTCTATGCCAGGAATGCGTGCCAAACAAAGCTGGGGCTTGCAGATGCTAAAGCTCATGATAGAGTTTAGTGGACGCTTTATTGATTCAGAGTCAATTTACTGGTAGCTGGTTAACATGTCGGAAAATATTTCAAATTATCCTCATAGCTAATGTCTCCCATTACCTACTGTAGATGAACGGTTGTTTGTGTTCCAGGACGAGCTGTCGCGTGATGTTGCTACCCAATAGGAAATGAACCATCACACGAAGCTTTGAACCCTGTGTAAAAACACGTTGGTCAAGTCGTGCGGACGATCTTGCGACGTCCAAGAATGCCTTCCCTATAGTTGTTCGTGCACTGGAGATGGCGATCAAGGTGCAGGACAATATCTGATGGCCATATTACATTTTGAGATTATAATCGCGATGATTGTGGTGGAGCAATTCTGAGTAGCACTTTTCCCTTGACCAACCTTTGCAAAAGAAGGACAACGATTTGTTGCACGCTGTCACCAAAACCTGCATATCAATTAAGTTGTGCATCGACAAGAGGGTTGACCAGAATGTTTGGAATGGTCTATACGACAAGGCTGTAGATGTTAGCAGTAACTTTGCCATTCACCCCACAATGCCCAGAAGAGTTGGTCGTCAAAAGAACAGAGCTTACCCTGATGGTCAAATGGTATCTGATTTCTAAAGGGGCATGGTGTTCTATGTTTTCCTGGATCATTTAGTTAAGGAGATGGAAACTCGCATCCTGTGTAATGAAGCAGCATTTATTGCTGTCCAAATTGGCTGACTTGCAAGATGAGACGATAATAATGCCTTTGCGCATGATCTTTCTGAAACATATGAGGTATTCAAGGCAGACATAGCAAGACGTAGAGTTAGATAGACAGAAAGCCTTCCGGACTGCAAGACACCATGAACAGACATGCAAAGATCTGAATCCTTGCATTTTCACCATCATAATTGGAGTCTGTTTGACCATGCTACCGACGTCCGCATTTGATAGGTCATTTGGTCGCATAAAAAGAAATAAAAACTACTTAATATCAACAATGAGAACATGCCAGGCTGTTCTCTTTAGCACTGATCCACGTACAACAGGAAATGAACATTGATGTTGACACAGACAGGGTGATAAACTTGTTTGCGTTAGACAAATGCAGAAAATTAGATTTGTTCAAAATTGGCTTGTGATTAATAGTTATGTTGCTACCTGCATTCAGATATTGAAACTTGATATCCCTTGTATTTCAACATGTATCTTTTATTTGGGATAATCTACAATGACACATGTCTTCTTGCTAAATAAACATGTAGGCTCCTATTAGCCTTATAACCCTTAGTACCATCTGCTTACTCCTGTTACATATATTTGCTAACATTACTGACTGATGTCAGTATGGATGCAAACAGTGTAGACCCAGATCTAGGTCTTCACTGTTTGTAAAAGACGCTTGTAAAACAATTCAGCAGATGATAAAGCAGACTACTTTTGTAATGATTGGTCATTTAATGGTTAAAAGAGTATGATACATGTCCCTGGCTACCAGGACGATGATTTTGTTTTTGCAGTTCAGCACCGTCAGTTGATCAAACTTGATAAGCATATTTGGCCTAATAAATCATTCCATATGGGTGATGATGTACATATCTAACACGAATGAACACATTTATGAGTGCAAAATATGTGCCAAAACCCGTTTTTGGACAGTCTAGGGCCAAATATTTTTCTTGGGGAGCATGCCCCCAGGCCTACACGTTCATCTTGGCCAAGCTACGCCCCTGTTCATGAGTACAATTCTTAGATAATTTGCATATTGGACCATTATGTGATACCAAGGCTGGTAGTATAGTAGTAAGTAGCTGAGAAGTAGATAATTTTGTATGTACGAGGGTTGTCCCAGTAAATCGTGGACTTTTGTTATAACACAAGACTGTGTACAAGTAACTCTATGATATTTAACGGATATGTTTATATACATATGGGAAACATCTTGTATAAATGTGGGTGGAATTGCAGTTTACATAACAAATTTATGAACCTTTACTTGACAGTATGTCCGCATGAGCGGTGCACGTCAAAATATTTTCAATGAAACTCATCTAGTCCAAGAGGTAGTGTACATTTAATCAAATTTCGCTGTTGTATTTCAAACAATGCATTGCAACATGAACTAGTAACTATGCAAGGTAAAGTGTTGAAAATATGAAACGTTTGTGGCCATTCGCATTGATTTTTAAAAAAAATGTACACACCTACTACATTTCTATTTTTCAGAAAAAGCTAACGTCATGAGAACGGTACGGCACAACAATTAGACTTTCACTATTTTTGGCTAACTAAAACACATAAAACTACGTTCTTTTAATGTTAAATGATTGGTAGAACAGTCAGTCACTAGTATCGTAAAATGGATTTCGTGTAAAATTACTTTAGTAATATCACAAAGAAAAGCTCCTTTTCGCCAATTTAACAGAACACATGCTATTTTTCTGTTAGTTATTTTAATGGTTAATGTGCTATCTCGTATAAATCTGAAATATCTCGCTTGATTGTGTGCTTAACATATAAAGCTAACTCTATAGTCATTACTTGAACCAAGGAGACTTGCGCAACAATTAGATGACAATATTTGCTACCATTTAAGCTTATATAAAAAGAGTAGACTTAAAACATTTGGCCACCCTCTTTGAAAATACAGCAAAATAACTTGCGACGTGCTCCACATATGCGCTGAGACATCCTCAAGTAAAAGTTCATAACTGTGTTATCTAAACTGTGATTTCATCAACATTTGTAGAAAATGTGTCTTAGATGTATATAAACTTAGCATACAAATTTCATAGAATTCCTGATACACAGTCTCATTTTATAACAAAAGTCCACGATTTACTGGGACAACCCTCGTACACCCCCTTAATTGTTTATGATTTTTCTTTTATTTCCAATGTTTTCATTAATATTCATGAATATGCAAATTTGATAATTACGTTTGCAAATTTGATATCTAATTTGATAATTTACATATTTGAACATCAGATGAAAGTCCTATGTCTTAACATTCAGTTGGTACCACGTTTAAACGTTTAGGATGAGTCACTGCTGAGATATGAGTACTTTTGTTGCGACATCCCAATTCTTTAGAAGCGCATAATATGTTGCCATGGAAACCATGCAATTTTACATTGCTCAAACGGGCTTATTCTTTAGGTCAATATTTGTCCCCTATTAGGTGGTCCCACAAATTAATTTGACACGCATTAGAAGTTTTCCTGATGGTGGAAGGTTGGTCTAATTAGACCCTAGGGTACAAAGGAATGTGCATGATGTTATTTTTATAGAATCATATATATGAGCATGGACATTACAACATATTTGTTTTTTTAAAAAGCAACTTGTTGAATATCAAAGTTTCTTTCTCATTTATTACTAACAGTCCAAAATCGTACTATGAGTAAAACTTACGTTTAATTTTAAATAGCAGGATACTGAATAAGGCAAGTTTATATTACACAATTATTGACTATTGAGGCATTGGACATGATGTGATATCGACCTGAGAGTACCAATATTGACCTCGGCGGAATGCCTCAATAGTCAACAATTGTTTTAGTATATAATTTCTCTAAGCAAAAAAAGCAAAAACAACAACAAAATCTTAGCTATGGACTATTGAATTTCTTTTTTTACATGATGACTAATTGATTTCATTCAGTTAAAAGAGGAAAGAATGCATATTTTGATTGTTCGTTTGTTTGTTTTGATTCTTAACGTCCCATCAACAATGTTTCAGTTATATAGGGACGGATCTTCCTGGGTTGAACCAGTACTAAGCTAGAATAAATGTGTCTTGCTCAAGGACCACAACGCAGTGACGCCGGTGAGGCTCGAACACGCGGCCCTTCGGTCTCGAGTCAAGCGCATACTTTGATTGTAATTACAACTACAGACAGAGAAGATCCAGATTAAATGCCGCATAATGTGGCATTTCATCAGGGTCTACACTGGTTGTTACAACAAAACTGATCTTCGGGGAAAAAAATGCAATTTTCTTTAAAAATTAAAACCTGTGACACCTTGAATTATACAATGGACCATTCCAAGTTTATTGCATCAATCCAGAAGGAAGAATTCATTAGTTCATTTAAGAGTTCTGCTAATTACTATATTCAACAGCAAAGTCTAAATTACATGTATATGATGAAACACCAAATTTTGTGAATTTCATGCTGCTGTCACTCACTGAATTACAGCAAATCATGCAAGTTTCATGCTGAAAGCACACCTGTTATGAAAAGTTTCTATGAAGTCTATTTTAGTAACTAATATTGAATGGGAAAAACCAGCAGCCCAGTAGATATGTAGTTTTATGGCCTAGAGTGGATAGGCATCTGGGCCAATCAAAAGATGTCTATTTATCGGTTATATAATAAATGATCTTATTGACTAAACAGACATTTATAACCATGAATACGGTATCAACCTGGAATAATTATGTAAATTGCCTCCAAAACCATGTGCTCTAAGGGTAAAACCATCAAATGACATAATATTATTGATTTTGGATAAAAAAAAAACATTGTCAAAAAAGTTATTTCAGCAATATGTCAAATTCCATGATTTTGGTGGCCATTTTGAAAATATGCAAATCAGGTCATTAAGACATCATTTCTCAGCTTGCCAACATTGGTTTTTGGATTCAGTATATCAATTTACACTTAAGCATGGCGTCAAACCCTTTTCTTCACAAAATGCCTGTACTTGTTAACATTTCTGTTGTTTTTTTTCCTGACTATCTGGCGGTCATTTTGTTATGTGAAGTTGAATCATTTGAGCAATTTTACTAGGTCGCATTATGAGGAACATTACAGTGAAATTATTTTAAATAAGGACCGGTCGGAAGCTGATTCAGTAGATGGCCTGACAGCCTTTTTGTTAGGGGGAGCAGGACAATTTGGAAGTTTCGGTAAAGGGCATCATAAGGAACATTACTGTGAAATTATTTTGAATATGGACCATTAGTCATGGTAGTTCAGGAGATGTTGTTTAGGTCATTTCTTATCTACAGCTATTTGGCTCAGCTGAGCTAAAATGTGAAAAAATATTTAAGGATACTGTCCAAACCACATGCACATTTTCAGACCATAAACAAAACAACTGCACAGTTTCAAAAGGATCAAACTAAGTACTGTAAGAGAAATTGCAATTTCAAAGTACCCTCTCATTGAGTCTACAGATATATGGACAGACAGACAGACGGACTGATGGACAGAAGAATGGACACACCCATTTTGATGTCTCCTTCAACATACGTCGTAAGACAATAAGATTGACCTTGACTGAAAAGTCAACTTCTTCCTTTGGGACTTACTCATAGTGATTGTCCCATAAGTTAAACATATCTAGTGAGATGATCACTGATTTCAACAGTGTTTTAAAACAGGGTTCATACAGGAAAGATTGTGTAAAAATTCAAGGACTTTTCAAGGACTTCTAAAAGACTTTCCCACTGTTTTCAAGGACTGAAAACTTATAAAAAAAATACTGGTTTACACGTCAAAATTTGACTTCTGAAAAGCTAGAGTCCATTACTAAGGATATAATTTGAGATAATCAGTATAAAATTGTGGTGCCTTTTTGGTGCTACATATTGGGGCGCCTTTATTTGGTGCAGTCATGCTGCACCAAAAAAGGCATCATAATTTTATACTGATTTAGGCTTCCAAAAGCACAGATGAATCCTCCTGTAAATGGTAAAATTCTAGGACTTTTTAAAGCCTTTGAGTGCTTTTCAAGTACAATTCAATGCAAATTGAATTTTCAATGACTTTTCAAGACATTTCTGTATAATTCAAGAACTCTTCAAGACTGTGCGAACCCTGTAAAAAATATTTCCCTCATGTAAAAGCTTCATTTGAACAAACTAAGAAGGCCCCACATCCCCAATGCTACATTCCAACACCCAAGGTAATCAGCGGTCTGGTTCTGGAGAAGATTCTTAAACGTTTTTTTACCACATATAAATGTGGTGGCCCTCTTGGTTATATGTCAAGGATCATTTGAAAAACTTTCATTTCGGGTGCTGAGTCTTGATATGGAGTTTAACTAGCCCAGTGGTTTAAAGGAGATGTTTGAAAATGTTGACAGACAGATGGATGACAGACCGATGCCGAAGTCATTGGCATACTATTAGTTGACCAATGAGCATTCGGCTCAGGTTAGCCAAAAATACAAACTAGCGATTTCATGAAGTTTGTTACTCACCGTCAATGTAAGCAGTGAGAGCTCAAACCAGCCTGCCCTTACACGGTCTCACAAAAGCCTTCATTAATCACAAGCACAAAATAGGGACATGAATGAAGTATCATCCCAACAACATACCTGAAGCGGCGTATGCAGGCTTGATGAGATACCATACAGTAAAACCTCTAAAATTCAAACTTCACAATTCAAAATACCCATTAACACCGTCTATCATCGAAACCGGAAATAGCATACCACTGAATCGAAAGTAGAGAAAAACGGCATGGCGGGCGGTGAGTTTTTACCTTTATTTTAGCTTTATTATTTGCTCCCGAGCAACCACTGACACCAAGATTAATTGCCAAGGGATTAATTTCAATGCTGTGTATCTTTATTGTATTCTGTGTGTCAACATTGCTTTGTTTACACAAAGTTATCGCAGCTTGGTACTGGCTGGAAAGTGCTCCTGTCGTGAAAACAGCCTTTGAACTAACGAATACATGGTTTATCTTCGGGTAAGAAGTGAATTCCCTATTTCTATATGCAATTTGCACCATCCCAGTTTTATCTCTGGTCTTGGTTTGATTATTTTCAATTGAAATCTATTGAAACAAAATTACTGTGGTATACGGCGAATAGTTGTTGATGGCAAAACTCGTGTACTGCGATTAGTTAAAATGGTGTACCGCGAATAGTGGGAACGTTTAATGAGATTGACGCTTATTTCATGACTGACTCTAGAAAAATAATAAAACATTGTTTTTTAGCATTGGACAGGCCTCCAGATAAGAGTGCGTATTTCTCATCCAAAACATATGTTGTGGGTACTCAAAAGAAGCGTCTCATTGAGACGGTTCTTTTGAGCACCCAAAACACATGTTAAAGGGGACGGCAACCCTGACGATTATTACGTTTTATATGAAAGATCTTAATGAACCATGAATTTTGATACCAGTTTCATCTGAATCGGTTGAAAAACTAAGAAGTTGTAGGTGTTTGTATATTTGCAAATGGACTGTAATGGAAGCGGCCATATTGTAGGCTTAGTGACGTCACACAGCCTAATTAAATATGCGTAATCAAAATAAAAGACAAACCAATGGATTACTTGCAACTATCTTTAATAAAACATTTTCCTTACGTATAAAGCTGCGTATCTGCTGAAACACAGATGCTTTGATAGTATTGATAGCTAAAAATTAAGCTGTTAAAAAAATTCTGAAAACTAATTCAATATTCAAAATGACCGCTAAATGTTGGCCATATTGAGTTCTTTAAATGCCCATAGCTTCCCCATTTTTCAACTGATTTTGATGATACTTGTATCAAAAGTCATGGTTCATAGAGCTCTTTCTGATAAAACATAGTTATCATTAGGGTTGCTGTCCCCTTTAAAATTAATGGGTAAGAAAATAATTTTACTCAAATAAAATTTCCTTATCTGGATCTATGATTGGAGTTCATTTCAATTAATATGTAAACCATGAGGATTAAATGGTAGGGGGGAGCGCAGTTGCTTAGTGGTAGAGTGCTTGACTCGAGATTGAGGGGTCGCAGGTTTGAGCCTCATCTGAGGCACTGTGTTGTTTTCCTGAGCAAAACACTTATCATCTGTCTAGTGCTGGTTAACCCAAGAAGACTCATCCCGGCATGGCTGAAAATTTGTTGACTGAGGCCTAAAGACGAAGAAAAATACCCCAGCACACAAGGCTAAATGGTTCATAGACATGTGGGCTCTATCTGAGCGTATTGACTATGTGGGTGCCACATGGGAATTTAAGCCCATGTAGAACCCACATTGGGCACATATAATTGTTTACACTCACATAAGCAGAACCACTGCCGCTTGAGCCTTTGGGTGATCCCAAAAATAAAACCACAACCCTCTCCACCAGCCCAGTATTGGTAGTTTCAGAGAGACTGACTAGAAATTTTATATTTCACCTGTAGCCAGTTTAGCTATGATACTTTACAAAAAGCGAACAACAAAGGTGCTGATCAGACAAAGCAGAAGTGCAGGCTGGTCTGCACCTTTGGTGTTCGCAACCCTCCGAAGACAGGTTTTCTGGCATTGAGGACCATATAACCGTTATGTGTTGCCCATAATGACCCAAATGGGTACCACATGCAACCAATATTGGGTTTCCCACATGGGTCCATGTACCACTGTTTCAAATACCTTATCAGTTCCATTTGGACTACTATTATAAGACACATATTATATCCCACATTATTGAAAAAAATGTGTGTCACGTGCTATTAACAGTCATTTTAACCAGCATATTATCAAGGCAATTCACGTGCTATTGGTTCATTGCTTTTGGACTGAATGTATACACAGTTTGGAGACGTCACATGAAGTGACCTCAGGAAAAGTGGGGCTATATTAGATTTGGGTTGTCTGTCATTCCATCATTCTGTCTGTCATTCTGTCCGTCTGTCATCATTTCGTTTCCACTCAATATCTTGAGAACAACTTTATAGAATTTACCCAATTTTGTATGTGCATTGATATTGACTTATTTTTCGACATTATCTAGATTGGGATTTTAAACATCATTTTTTGGACTTTTGTACCAGAGTTATGACCCTTGATTTACGCCAGAATTTTATTTCTGTTTAATATCTTTAGAACAAATTGACCGATTTTCACTAAATTTTATATATGCATTCATATTGATAAGATGTACCTTGGGATTGTTACACGGCATTTTT
The DNA here is from genome assembly GCA_964019695.1 of Loripinus fragilis. NCBI lineage: Eukaryota > Metazoa > Mollusca > Bivalvia > Lucinida > Lucinidae > Loripinus > Loripinus fragilis. The sequence continues at coordinate 478,901 of CAXHUL010000381.1, forward strand.
CGAACATTTGTACCAGAGTTATGACCTTTGATTTATGCCAAAATTTTATATCCGCTCAATATCTTGAGAACAAATCGACTGATTTTCACCATATTTTATATATATGCATTTATATTTATAAGATCTAAGTTGGGATTGTTACACATGATTTTTTAGAACATTTGTACTAGTGTTATGACCCTTGATTTATGCCAGATTTTTGTTTCCACTTAATATCTTGTGAAAAAACTGACAGATTTTCACTAAATCTTATATATTAATTCTTATTGACAAGATCTAGGTTTATGACATATTTGTAACAGAGTTATGGCTCTTGATTCATGTCAGTATTTCATTTCTGCTCAGTATCTTTAGAACAAATGGACAGAATTTTACCAAACCTTATAAATGCATTTATATTGACAATATCTGTGTCAATAGGATTTTTACCTGTTATCATTTACAAATTTGTAACAAAGTTATGGCCCTTGATTGGCAACAGAATTTTGTTTCTGCGCAATATCCTGAGGACAAATGGATAGAATTTTACTAAATTTTGTAAATGTATATATATTTATAAGATATATGTTGGGATTGCTTTCTTCCATAGTTTGCTATTTGTAACAGAGTTATAGCCCTTGATTGATGTCAGAACGTTGTTTATGCCCAATATCTTTAGAACATGGCCTTTTTACAGCATAAAAACCCCTATGCATCTTTCATGATTATGTGCGCCATTATTATACTACAGAAATTCAACTTTTCGAATCGTTTCCCCAAAGCTTTCAATCAACAATATGAATTTATGCAATTTATTTAGCTGTCAAGTATTTATTAACTTTTGCTAGACCCCTCGGGTGCTGTTAAAACACCTGTCAGGTTCGGTTTACAACACCACTCTCGTCTCGTCTCATTTATTTTATTTTATTGTTTTATTTCCTTTTTATTGATAATAAATAAACCCTGGAGCTTCCTATCTTCTATCAAAGGGCACAGCCCAAATATTTACTCGTTAAGCAGTGTCAAATAAGTAGGTCAAATATAGCAAAAACAAAGTAAATATATGTTACCCCCCCACTATTTTGGGGCCTAAAAGTGTTGTCTGCTATTTACCTCTACTGCTTTATTCAAATGTACTTCAGACTATTTTTTCATGAACGCAAACACTTTGAACCCTGGTCAGACTGCTCCTAAAGGATCAGTCTAATCTGGGTCTATATTGTTTGCAATATAGGCTACACATGAAAGAGCAGACAAAAATTGGCTGGTGTTAATTGTCAAAAATACGAAATAAATTCAATTCGAAAAAAATAACAACAACAGTTTGCCTACGTTGTACCCTTCGAAACAGACGCATACCTTTAATCTAGATGATGGACATTTGAATGGACAGACAGACGGACAGACGGCAACTAAACCAGCTCATGCTTTAGGTTATATCATGTTTTTCATTGGATATTTTACATGTTTGAAAGGAAGCCTATAACATTTGCTTCCATAATTTGACAGTATGTCTTCTTTTGGCAGACGATCTGTTTTCTCGTTTAACCGATCACATTTTGCACCAGTGCAATTATAAGAAAATTCCCCATAATAGCAGTTTTACTTCATAGTGGGTAACAACCCAAAACTATTCGCAGTACACAATTTCCTTATGAATTTGCTATCTGCAGTACACATCCGCACCTATTCGCGGTACACAACGGGATTTAACTATCAGCCCATAATTTGCTTAATTTAAAGATTCTGGCTTAAACGCTTTCAAAAAACGTTTGTTTTCTATGATTTCACTTGCTTTCCATTGGGGAACGACAAAATCCACATCCTATCCTCGAATAAAGTGAAAGTAAATGTCAAAATGATGTGTGTTTTCGGTACCAGCTTTCGGATTGATGATCCATTCCAGCCTTCATATTCGTTAATGAACAAATACAACTACTTACGGTTCAAGCTTAATATATACGGTATTTATGTATTGCAAATGTTTTGCAAAACTTTAGCGATTTTATAATGAAATGTGCTATTTTTGAGGAGCACTCATCCTCGTGTGTTGTTTACTCTCGATTCAGTGGTACGCTATTTCCGGTTTCGATGATAGACGGTGATTAATGCTTAATAAATTTTGGACACACTGGATTCATAGAATAGAATCTAATCATTTTCTTTTTTTATATCTGTCTATAATAACATATGCTTTGGAAGCATATAAGAAACGTCTCCTTGAGATGCTTCTTTTACTCACCAAAAACATATGTTTATCATCTTGGGAATTATAGAAATTGTCTTTTTATGTCTACTTCCCTTTAATTCCAACTACTGATAATTCGAAATAAAACCTCTAGTCCCAAGGACTTTGAATTTCCATGATTCTACTATAGGTACTAAATTCTCATAAACTTCTTGTCCAAAAAGCGAAATGTGTGCTTTTTTGAGCATTGGCATGACAAAATCTGTCTCAGACGGGGTTTCAGAAAAAAGAGAGAGTACTCATAACCAACCTGCACAGCCAAACAGACTAGCAAGAATCTTGAAATTTTGCCAGCAGCAAGTTAAGATTTGAACCGTGACATGTGATTTCCAACAATGTGGTATTTTGACAAGTGTTGATTCAGACAAGCCTGTGCAGCCTCCTATTAAGCTTAAAAACTCCATGCAGCCTCCTTTTAAGCTTAGAAACTCCAAATTAAGTTTGATCAGTAGATTAACACTCATAGAATAATTAAGTGACAAGCAAAGGCTCTGATCAGTCTGCGCCTATGCGCAGGCTGGTCTGAGCCTTTGCTGGTTGCACATACCACATTGTTGGAAATCCCATGCCACAGCTCATGAGTATTGATACTTTCCAATAAGGGAATAACAAAGGCACTGATCCGACTGTTCGGATGCACAGGTGGGTCTGCACCTTTGATGTTTGAAAACCCAAAGACAGGTTTTCTCATGTCAGGGCCCAATTAGAATATGGGTAGGGTTTGCTTGTTTGGCTTGGGGTTAAACATCCCAGTCAACAGCTTAGATCATGTCCAGGCAGTCAGTTAACCTGTTTCCAGACTTTTCCTGGGCAAGCTACGATTAAGCGGTTGACCCGTTCTCCGTGTATATACTTTCACTTGTAACTGACAACTGCCTTTCTGAATCAATCTCCACAATAGTAAAGGGATGGGCTGGGACTCGCTACCGTAACCACTTGCGCTACAGTGCCTGGCAATGTGGGTTGGATGCAAACGTGAGTCTTTTTTATTATTTTAGGAGCAAAGAAATAATCCAGTCAATTATGCATTATCGGAATGTATCCCCTTGGGGGAAAATGGACATGAAAAGGGATCAAAAATGCAGTTGGCCTTAAGCTAAAAATACTCAGACAGCTTCATCAATTAACAGTTTGATATAACAAACATAATGTAAACACTGAAACAAGCATAAAACAACATATGATTCATACATATAGATAAGCCTTGGGGTATACAGAGAACGAGTCTTTATTCCTTTTGAACTGAAGCTTTTATTTGGATGAGATGCTTGATAAACCCTTTCTATATTTGTTACTCCAAAAAGGATCAGTGGTTATTTGGTAAACAGTAATTACCCAGTTGAAACGCCTCATTTATTCTGCCGCATTTCATCTGTCTCTTTACAGTTTTCTTCTAAGACTCCCCTGTAGCATTATAGCACTTTGACACAGTTTTCTAATATGATATACAATCTTCAGGGATTGAAACGCATCAGAATTTGGAATTTACATTCTGGGACCCATTGATGTATACAATGAAGTTTACTCAAGCACCGTGTCAGTCCATCAGCTGACACTTGTCTTGTTTAATTTTATATCTAGCTAGTGCTACGTAATAGTTATACCATGGGTTGTCCGCCTGTATGTGGAGATAATCCACGAGCTTTAGCAAGTGGATTATCTTACGTACAGGTGGGCAAAACATGGTATAACTATTTTATACCACCTACATCAGTGTAGACCTTGCACATCACGAGATATATTGTGCTAAAGTTGGTATGGGTGGTATAAATGTAGATACTTTAAAGGCTTGGAAAGTCCATTATATGTTTAAGGGGTCACTGAATAGAATTTCGATTTTGTCTTTTTCCAACTTTCTTAATTAAAACAATGTTTTCAATGGAAGCATCTCAGAGCACTAGAATATGTCTTTATTTTATCTCTTAAAGCGCCAATCACAACTAATGTTGTCAGTTTTTGTCATCTGCTGAAATGTTTGTTCAAGCCTCTTTGACAACCAGTGTAGACAGATATCAGACTGCTCCTGTAGGACAAGACTGATCTCAGACCACACTTGTTTCTTCTAAGTTCTAAACTTAAATTAGTCAATAGTATTAAGCAATTATTTGCAGCAGAATACCTCGGCAGATTACATTTTTCGATGCATTCTTGTCAGGGCTTTACAACCATGCAACTACCAGCTTAGCAACAGCAAAGTTCATGAAATCAAGTTTGGTGATATAGCTGTCACGTAAATATAAACAATTTGCCTAATAAAGGACAGGTATTTTAATACTGATTGGCATTTTGAGATGTTTAGAAGAGGAAAGCCAATGGACATGATACATATTTAGTGTATATTTCAAAATAGGTTTCCTTAATCACACTGGTCAATGTAAACGCACCGGTGGTTGCTACAACGAGCTGGTGGTTGCATTTTTCAGCACCGGTGGTGGCGTAAAAGGTAAAAAAATCTATACCTGTTGACTTTATTATTTATTTATAAACTTGCATTTATTTTATTTGTGATGACACCTGGCGCACAGACCACCGGTAACACTGCAGGAGTTTTTCCGTGACAGGTGCTTTTTTCTAGTGTAACTGCCAAAATTGAGTGAAATCTGCATGTCTAAGCGCAGCTGTTGTCATATTCCCATGAAATAACATCCAAAAAACGATTATTACTTTGATTTTTTTTCTTGGTAAACTAGCAAATGTTTTATTGAGGATTTTTTATTACAACGCACTGGGAGCATTTTTTGACGCATTGATACAACGCACTGATGGTTGCACAGAATTCCTGTGGTTGCTGGTGCAGACTCACCACATCATTCGCTGTTCACATAAACGTTGCAATAATCGCCATTTCAACCAGCACATGATATTTTGATACTGTATAGAAGGCTCAGGCGAGCCTGTGCAAACGTGCATACTCCCAAGAGCCTTTGCTGCCAGCACAAGAGATCTTGATATTTATTGCATTGTCCAGTGGCTGCCTTCGCAAATGTGCAGACTCACCAGAGTATTCACTGCTGGCGTGAATAGCACACAAATCGCCATTTAAGGCAGCACAAGAGATTTTGTACAGTGACTAAGGTAAGCCTGTGCAAATATGCAGACTCGCCAGATCCTTCGCTGCTCGCACAAAATGGCATTTAATCGCCATTTGAGTCACCACATGAGAATTTTATACTGTGACGAAGGCTCAGACTAGACCAAGCAAATGTGGCCAAAGCCATCGCTGTTCGCATGAATGACACCAAAAAATAGTAAGTATCACAATCACATACTGCAGACAAACCCATGGCACTGAGAGGAATAGCCACACAACAATCACGAGACACCAGGAAGACAAACTAAGCAAAGCAGCCAGCTCTCTCTCTTCCCCATCAAGATGATTGCAAAACAAGAATGGACATAAAGTAACAAAATATAGAACAATTACAGAATCCTGTAATGGGAGTAACCACAGGGGGTTAACTCAGTCACAGTGCGGGGTGATTCTTTATGACAGTTGTCAATGATGCTTTATGAAAGGGTTACAGGTGCTTTATGATTTCCTTAATCAGTATAAGGTAGGTGATGGGAAACGGCATTAAACTTAAGATTTTCGAAGCCCGAAAGTATTTTATTTCTGTTAATGCATTTATTTGAAAAGCTAAAGGTTTTACTCTTTCAGTCTTTGCGATGACGGTTTATGTGTCGGGGATTAATTGGCGGTTTAATTAAGATAATGATAAAACCCATAATAAAATTCAGTATTTTTATCAAAGTACATACTCCATCAAAGATATTCAGCATACAACTTCAAGTTCAATCTAAATGTCTTTGAAAAATCAATTGTCTCCTCATGTAAAACTATAAAGAATTTATTTTAAATGATTAATTATGACAAGCTAAAAACTGGTCATAAAGAATCATTAACACATTTAGGTAACAGGTTCTTTACCAATTCGAATTATGGATAACTGGTTCTTTATGAAAGGGTTCGGATGCTTTATGAAAGAATTGGCAAATATGTTAATGGTTTTAGGATCAAATATCAGGGCAATTAGACCTATTACTACAGCCCTGGCTTGTTTATTGATTGAGTTAAGACTTAAAGTCCCAGTCAACAATATTTCTGTCATGATGGGACTCCTCCAAGAGACAGGGAGAGACTAAAAGGGCCCAATCCCATCCAAATTTGACCCAAGTCAAGCAAATCACGCCCTATCATTACGATTAAGGTTAATATTTATTTCAGTATTATATCAGTGATGCCGAGACATAGCCTCTGAATTCGTTTCATTTAATTGTTATTTGATTTGATTGGCTGTCTATGGTAAACAGCTGTGTTTATCATAACTACAATGTTCCTATACAAGCCTACTGTAGGGCAGTTTACCATTACTTTTGCTCATTCTTATACAAGTTACTGGCAACTTGGTCTTCTTGAAACATCAGGAGAAGAAACAATTCTCTGTGAAAAATATGCTGGATGCGATCTCTTGTCTGCTTGCATATTAAGCAGATAGGCAACTGACCGAGCTACAGAGACCAGATTGTTAGCTAAGCATCGCATGTGTCGCGTGTCCCAAGGGTGGGGGACAGAGGGTTTGCACCCCAGCTGGAAGATCAAAAGTTGTTATATGTTTCCTAAGAAATACTGTTATTGACAACCCCGGGATGAAGTAGGACCCCATGGGCCCAATTGCTTCGAAAGGGAGGTCAGGTCCGCACTGCCGTCTGTAAAATAAAAAAAACTAAAATAAAGATCTCAGGACACCCAACCCCCCAGACAGAATTTTCTGGATCCTCCCATGCATCGTTAACATCCAAACCCTGCTTTCAGCATCCAGTACTGTATCCCGTACTGTATCCGAGACATCAATATGTCTTTTTTGAAACTCCCAATAGGAGCATGTGGTGGATTGATGGGGATTGGGTGGCTCAGCGTATTTTGAACGTCCCAATAGGCGGGGACTTAACATGAATTAGTGAGTTGCGCCTGACAGGTCAAAATAGCAGCATTTGGTTTTTCGTTTGCTTGTCTTGGTTCTTTACATCCGAGTCAACAATCTTTCAGTCTTGTCGGGATGGGTCTACCTTGGTGGATCCAGTACTAAAGCAGCGGGTAAAACACTGACTCTGACGTCTCTTGAGTCTCAAAATAGCAACCCTTCTATTGAGCCACTGCGCCCCACACAGGCATGGAAGATTAAGGCAAACATTGTCCATAATAACTTTTATCTTACTTGATATTCTACTCTTGATTAACAAAAAGAGACATGCAGACAACAACGATTTACATGTTTGGATTCTCAAAAGAAACGTCTCATTTAGACGGTTCTTTTGAGTACCCAAAAGAAATACAAATGAGTTTTTTTCAACAATCACAAACTTACCTCGCCTATTGATAGAATCTAACAATCAACCTATAAAAAGCAGACTACTTGTGAACCCAGAAGCCAGATTTCTCGTTCTGGGTACCTGCAGTTGCAGTTATAGTTCTCTTCGGTGGAGTTGTTTTCTCATAATTTGAAGACGAAAACAGAGCCTTCGTTATTGTATTCCGTGCAACATCTAACAATGCACAAAGCTGGTGCAATATGAGAAACATGCCGGGTAGGCGGCAATCGATTTTTGATCTACGTCTGTCGATAGCATTAACGTTTTCGATTGCCGCCTACCCGGTGTTTGTTTGTTTGTTTTTGTTGCTTTACGTCCCATGTCAACAGCTATGGTCATTGCGGGACGGTCAGTTCACTTAACCACACCTTTTCCTGGGCAGGCTTGAGCAAGCGGTTAACCAGTAATTTGTGCACATACTTTCGCTTGTAACTAACTGACAACAACCCTTCTTGAATAAATCAGCGGAAGAAGGAGAATGACCGTAGAAATTATTTCATGATCAATCTCCACGAAAGTATGGTACCGGGTCGGGATCGAACTCGCGACCCCTGGATCTGCAGTCAGACACGCATCTGTAGCCAGACACGTTACTGATGCGTGTCTGACTGCAGAGCCTACCCGGTGTGATAAAGCCTATACGGGCGATAATCCTCACTTAATGCACCAGTCATTTGTATCCACTGCTCCCTTAATGCACCAGTCATTTGTATCCACTGCTCCCTCACCTACGGGGATGGGCGGGGATAGTGACTTTTCCCTTTTCAGAGTCCTGTGGGGACAAGCTGATGGCAACAACCCTACTCTTAGCCCCGCCCTACACTACAGAAAATCTCACAGGGGGTAAGTGTACCAATGTTAAAACCCCCGCAGTTCCCCGGTACTGCGGGGACAATCAAAAAGTACTTGCACTGCACCATAGCCCACCGCTATCCCCGTAGGTGGGGGGGGGGCGTAGATACAAATGACTGGTGCATAAGCCTTTAAGGCTACGCTTACGGCATAGACTACGCTTACGGCATATCTAAAGTTTTGACCAATAAAAGCCAAGCTTCATTGGTTCCTCAATGTATATCTGTCTGCCAAAAACATATTCTTCTGTTCGGGTAATAAATTACTAGTCTAGAATAACAGTTTTTATAGTATGCTTAAGGTAGACCAAACATTTCTATAAAGCTTATGCTTGTATAACTTAAAAAATGGACTTCATCTAATAAATTACAGATTTTCTTGAATACAGTTTTGACATGTTTGAAAAGAAGTCACTGCTATGTAAGCGAAATTGTCCAATCACTTGTGATCCTTCAGAAAATTGATAAGTTGTACTGTGTGCGTTTCCTTTCATTATGCGCCCATCATGACAAAGGCCTGGACATTAAGTATTACCTCTGTCTGTCTATCCGTACATACGTCTGTCCGTCCGTGCATCTGTCCGCACGTCACACCAATGATGTCCGCTCTTTTTGATCAGAATTTTACGAAAATTGGCCACATTGTTTAGTACCAGTTCAATGCTCCTTATCTTCAGGAGTTATGGTCCTTTGTTAACCTATATAAGCCTAGCGTCCTTATTGTGGGACATAGGCAAACAGCATAGACCCCTATCAGACGCTGCAGAACGCGGCGTCTGATCAGGGTCTCCACTGTTTGCTTTCAGAATTTTCTATCGAAATTTGAATAAAATTAAAAAATACCACCCAACAACCCTTAAAATGAATGGACTTGTCCAATTGAAAACAGTGGGAAATTACGTTCGGCTTAAATGGGTTATGAAAATGCATCATTTTTTATGGTGTCCGGTCTATAAGTCCAGTATTATAGGACGTGGACCCCCCTCTCCCGCATCCCGTAAAAATTTTCTGGATCCGCCCTTGAATAGTGTCTACTGCTTGGAAGTTTGAGGTACCACGAAAAGTGATAAAAGCATGCAAGCTGGCTCAAAGGCGCTCCGTGAATTTCTTCTTGAGCTATAAAAGCTACTGTCCTGCCAGGCAAGAGTGACAGTGACGTCATGTTTTGTTTACAATGTTATCAGGGACTTATAATCGATAGATCACTTGTGTATTAATCCTATCCACAGGATAGGATTAATACACAAGTGATCTATCGATTTGCGTTAGCTCAGCTGGAGTGTACAAGTTAATGCTTTACCTAACAAGTGTAAACAAAACATGACATCACTGTCACTCTTGGCTGGCAGGACAGTAGCTAGACTTCAAATATTGGGTGTAGTTTTTTAAAATTGACAAAAACAACAAATTTGCGCCATCTGTCTGCAAAAATGCAAAAACATGTCGTCTTTCGATGAGTGACAATCAAGTTTGAAAGTATGCATAAAAATCAAAGGATGTCTGATACAACCTCTTAAAGCCAGCCAAAAACTGCGGTTGATCATTACACCCAATTTTCGGCTGCTGCATATATTTGTTTAGATTATTGACTAATATATAAGCACAGAAGCAAACAGAAACAGTCTGTTTAGGTCTACACTGTTTGCCTAAGAGACTTCAAAAACATTCACCATACGACAAACGCAGACAGCTTTTGTTGTAATTGGTAAGTGGATCAAATTAAAGCAATTCTAAAATCGATGTCCATGCACGTTAGAAGAAAATATTTCTAGTCTTACCATAAACATAAACAAAAATAACAAAAATGGTTATTGGGCGAGGTACTTCTATTACAGAGCGGGCACGATTTAAATTGCAAAGTCTACAATTTTCCGTTTTAACGGGCCATACTTTTTTTTTAAATGGGTAATACAGAGCTAAAGTCCTTGTGTTTTACACGTCGTCTTATGTTGATTGATATCTGTTTCATGAGGATATCTTAAACTGTAATTAGATACAGAGCTAGGGGACACGAAGCATGTATGATCGATGGACTGAGTTGAAGTTGTCACCTTGAACTTGTGAGATGGTGGCTGAGTGGATTCTTTATGTCCCAGTCAACAATCTTTCAGTTATGCCAGGACGGGTCTTATTGGGTTGAACCAGTATTAAGCAATGATGAATGTGTCTTGCTCAAGGACACAACGCAGTGACGCTGGTGAGGCTCGAATCCGCAACCACTCGGTTCTGAGTCAAGCACTCTATCACTGAGCCACAGCACTCCCTTTGAATGGTAGCGGTTGGCGTGGATTCATAAGGGAAATATTAGCATCTATGACGGATATCAGTCTAGTGGTACACCTTCATGCTATCGGTAATATTCGTATGAGAGTATAATTTTTATTGGGTCCTGTAGCACAGTCGGAGGCAAGCCCAGTGGTTCATCTAGGGTTCGTAAGTTTCATTGCGACCCTACTAAAGTCCATTATTACCTGGAGATTGGTCATGAAAACGGATATACGTTCATTCGCCAACTTTCGCTGATTCAATAAGGGTTCTTGTCAGTTTCAAGTGAAAGTATGTGCAAAAAGTACTGTTTTATACCCCTATTTCACACAGGGCCCGAATCCCACGAATTGACAAATATTACAGCTGACATACGAGGATCATTCATTTTGGAACTGATGCCCCCGAAGCATGGATGGACCTTTTTTTATACCTGTCGTGAGGGAAAATCTCGCGAATACACGAATCGCCGCGGATTTCTGTTAATTCGTGCTGCATTCGGCATATTCTCAACTAATTCGTGGTCATTTCTTTAACTTATTGTAGTATTTCCACTGAATCGTAGAACATCACGTATGGGTTGAAAAAAATACAATTCTCCACGAATCCTAACATTTATCGATTCTTTATGATTCTGGGGATTCGTTGTCTGTGTGGAATAGGGCATAACCTCCTTAGCTAAGCTTGCCCAGTAAAGTGTGGGATGCCGTAATATGACGGAAAATTTGTTGACTTCCCCCTCCCGTACCCCCTCCTCTCCTACCCCCCCCCCCCCCCCCCGACCCTAAGGATAGGGTCAATAGGTCAAAATTCAACTTTTCCTGAACAGCAACACAAACCAACAAAGACATTTGAGCCGGGACAAGAAACTTCCAGCAATGTGGCATTTTGGCACGAAAAGACTCAGACGAGCCTGTGCGGCCTCATTATAAGCTTAGAAACTACAAATGCTAATCGGTCAATAGCTTAACAGTCATATAATAGTTAAGCGACTAGCAAAGGCTCAGATCAGACTGCACATATGTGCAGGCTGGTCTGAGCCTTTGTTGGTCGCACATACCAGCGGCCCATTTATTGGGGCAAAAAATACATTACGGCTGTATATCAGGACGAAATTGCATTTGTCTCATAAAGAACTTGTAACTTTTTTCATAAAGAATATGTAATAACTTTCTAAAAGAACCTGTAACCCGAATTTTAGGCTCATAAAGCATTTGTAACCTTTCATAAAGAACCATTAACTTCGAAAAATGTTGCAATTGGCTAAAACGTATATCAAAGGAAGAATTCAAGCTTCAGATACCAAATTTATAATATAATGGTTCGCTTCCAAGCGTTTTTGGCTCGATAAAACCATGAAATATACACATATGGCATTTGTTGCAACTTAGCATCTCTAGTGTAACTGGTGAATTGTTGGACAGCTAAACTGTATGATAAATGCATAGACTATCATGAAACATGCTGCTTATATGTCTATTAACAAAATTTGACTCTAAAACTGTCGAATATTACCATTTTCACCCCGCGTTTGGCATGAGCATAGAAACTTGTAAAGAATCATTGACCCAAAGTAAAGAACCTGTAACCCTTTTCATAAAGCATCATTGACAACTGTCATAAAGAATCACCCCGCACTGTGACTGAGTTAACCCCCTGTGGTAACAATCAACAACGAATCAACAACAGAATCACCGCCTTAAAACAGACAGCAGCCTATATCTGTGGGGTGCTAAAATTGCATTTTACTGGTATCAAATCTTCGCCCTAGAATCTGCTGTTGTTGAAGCAAAAAAAAATATTAAGCTCGCATGGAGGCTTCTTAACTATTGTAATGTATCATAACGGACAAACAATCTCATTAAATTAAAAGTTTTGGGGCCAATCTGAAAAATAGGCGGAGACACTCTCAAAGTGCGAACAGGGCTAGCTCTGGAGCATCTCTGGTGAGGCTACACATTTGCAGAGTCACGCTTGAGCTTTCATCAGTGTACAAAAACCACAAAATCTATGCCTATTGACTGTATGATTTCTTTATAAGCTTGCATTTATTTTACTTATGATGACCCAATGCACACAAACCGTCAGAAACATTGCAGTTTATGGCTCTGCCATGCAATTGGCGTTTTTATTCATGGTTTGACCGACAAATCCGACACAGTTGTGGAGTTTGACAGTGACAGGTGCTTTTTTCTATTGTGACTGCCTAAATTCAGGAAATTCTGCATGTCTAAGCACAGCTGCAGCTATGTTATCATAGTCCCATGAAATAACATCCAAAAACGATTACTACTCTCAACTTTTTCTATGCAGAGAAGGATCTGGCGAGTCTGTACATTTGCACAGGCTCATCTGAGTCTTCGTCCTGGTACTGAAATATCATGTGCTGGCTCAAATAACGATTTATGTACCGTTTATAAGAACAGTGAATGCTGTGGTGAGGCTGCACCAGCAACCACAGGAATTCTGTGCAACCATCAGTGCGTTGTATCAATGCGTCAAAAAATGCTCCCAGTGCGTTGTAATAAAAATCCTCAATAAAACATTTGCTAGTGTACCAAGAAAAACACCCAAAGTAGTAATCGTTTTTTGGATGTTATTTCATGGGAATAAGACAACACCTGCGCTTAGACGTGCAGAGTTCACTCAACTTTGGCAGTTACACTAGAAAAAAGCACCTGTCACGCCAAACTCCAGAACTGTGTTGGATTTGCAGTCCAAACCATGAATTATATCACCAATTGCTTGGCAGAGCCATAAACTGCAATGTTACCGGTGGTCTGTGGGCCAGGTGTCATCACAAATAAAATAAATGCAAGTTTATAAATAAATAATAAAGTCAACAGGTATAGATTTTTTACCCTTTTACGCCACCACCGGTGCTGAAAAATGCAACCACCAGCTCGTTGTAGCAACCACCGGTGCGTTTACATTGACCAGTGTGTTAATTACAGTTACATATGTTTTTGGTACACATAGAGGCAATTCCAATCTGCACCTACAACATATGTCCATTCAATAAATGAATGGTTTTTAACATAAAACAGGTTTTTCACAAACTTCTCAACTACTTTTTTATGTTTCAGTGTAATGAGCATGTAGAAATAAACAAGTTTTGTGTAGTTTGATATGCACCTGGATGACAATAATAGATAGCCAATTTTTTATCATTGACAGCTTATTTCATTGGAATGAAATGCTAATGCTAACTTGCTGTGTGCCTGGTTGTATGGGTTATCTTACTCTTTGTTGGAGGGCCAAGGGTGTATATTGTCAAAAGCACTTCCAACAACATGTACATTTCTACCGACCAGCAGTACTGTAATACACATTAATCAAATGAAATATTTGCTCTGACAGTAATTGATACCAATCAACAAATGATGAAACTATTTACTGGCATGACAGGTATCAATCAAAAATGATGAACACTAATTTGAGACTGACATAGGCATACCGTAATTGACACCAATCAATCAATAATGAAGAAATGATGCTAATGAATGCTGCTAGGTAAGGGTGGGTGATTGAAAATTAATTTTCTCATTTCTCAACCTAAATATATGTTTTGGGTACTCAAAAGAACCATTTCAATGAGACACCTATAACAAATTACTTTTTAGATATGTTGTGGGTTCCTAAAAGAACTGCCTCATTGAGACAGTTCTTTTGAGCACCCGTAACAAATTTAATTAAAATTGGTGTGTTCGAAAATATGTTCAAGATTAAGCTCAAAATTTTTTGACTATCTTGTTCTATGTTTATGGCATCACTATCAATGTTTTATCATTTTAGCCAGTCCACGAGATTATTTACTTATGATCCATATGGGCAGGCCTTTAAATGCCATTTTACCAGAGGAGCTAGAGTTAGATCTACATTTGTCTCAAATCTTCATCTACATCCATATGCTGTGTATGGGAACAGCAAAGGCTCTGATGAGACTGTGCAGATGTGCAGGCTCCTCCAAGCTCTTCTCTGATTGACTATGTTGTAAATACCAAGATCGCATTTGTTGGTACATTGGTTTTGAAAACTTTCATCATAGGTTTAGATAAACAAATATTTTCAGCATAAAATTGTAAATATTTTCTAACACATATTTTTAGCATATGCTTTGGTGCTCAAAAGAACCGTCTCATTGAGACGGTTCTTTTGAGTACCCACAACATATGTTTTGGTTGAGAAATAAGAAAAGGATTCTTCTTTTGTTACGCACTCTTCAATAGAGGCCTGTTTCATATTCATTTATGTTTTACGATTTATTTTGAAAACCTACGCAGTGAATAGACCTAATAAAACTCAGTGGTAATGATTGAGTTTATCAAGGGGCAATAAGAGCATATAATCTGAGTCTGCCCTAATTGTTTAAACAAGGTATTTTCAAGTCCTAAGTTGAAGGGGAATATGGGGCTCATCGCGAGAAACCTGTCTTTGGGGTTTCAGACCTGAAAAGGCTCAAACCAGCCCACTCAGCAACAGGGACTAGCTACAAAATTAAAATTATGCTTGTAGAAAGTGAAGGCGTAATAATTTCCAGAAAGCTGATCAGACTGAGGGTGTGCATTTACATACTGAGAACAAGCACATCCATGCAATATGACACATCCACTTTTGAACAGAAAATGTGAAAAAAAATACTGGCACATGACGTTCTAAACACTCATTTTATCTTAGACAATGTACTCTATTAAAAACACACTCAACTCTTTGCCTACTGGGTAATTTTTCAGAATTATTTGTCGGCTGCTGATTATTTTCAAAATGATTTTTTTTGAAAAATTATTTCAGGAATACCATCAGAGTGTCTAACAGTTTGGGTCTAGATCAGGCCTGACATTAGTCCCGCCTGATCTGGGTCCAAACTGTTTGCAAAGTTTATCAGCAAATGACAGCAGTAGGTAAAGAGTCAAGATATTCAACCCTTTGTTTATCAATGAATTCTTCCATCTGTGCTTGACACAATGAACCTGGGATGATTCATTGTAAACATCAAGGGGTATAAGAACAGGATTTCAAAATTAATATGAACTTAAGTCACCGAAGCTTATTCTTATCTTAGCAAACAGTGCAGACACTCATGAAATGCTGTGTTTTTTTTTTTTTGTCTGAAGATTTTTTTTACCTTGCCGCATCATGCGACATTTCATCTGGGTCTTCACTGCTTGTAAAAGTACCGTTTAGAAGTTTCCAGTATACAATTGGTTAACAAATCTTGTCGCAATCTGCCAAGCATATAGACTTATAGAAAAACATGATAATTGATTTAGGCAGACTTTCTATAGAATTCAGGATTTAGGCAGACTTTCTATAGAATTCAGGATTTTGAGGGGATTTTTTTTCAGAATGTGGCCAAAAAATCTTGAATTCGGCAAAACTAAGATCTTTTCGCAATTATGAAAGAATTTTGCTATGCATATAGACTTATAGACAAACATTATAATTGGCCTAGCATACAAATGTACATGGTTTATAGAAGGAATATGAAATAAAATACATGCATGAAAAGCCTGTAATTTTTCGAAAACAGAATTTAAGAAATTCAAATCTTTATCTTCAGTAGGCCAACAAAATTTATAAACATTATCATATTTAAATGGTCAACTGCCTTTATCAATCAATGAAGCCAATATAGACTGCTTAATTCGGAATTTTTAGGCCCAATCTATAGAATTCAGGATTTAGAGGCTGACTTTCTATCAGGATCTTGAGACTGATTTAAGCAGACTTTCTATAGAATTCGGGATTTTGAGGCTGACTTTCTATAGAGATTTGAGACTGATTTAGGCAGACTTTCTATAGAATTCAGGATTTTGAGCCGAGAAAGTCGGCCTAAAAATCTTGAATTCGGCAAAACTTAAAACTTTCATTCGTGAAAATATGAGCTTTCTTTGCCCACACAAGAAAGTGATTCTCTAAATCAAATAAGCGTTCTTGTATGAGATTTATATGCTCTGATCTGGAGCTCTGTATGATGGTGAATAGCTGAATGGTGACAATTAAAACTGTTTATCATAATGATATCAAACTAGACGGTGATTTTGATGAACTTTCGCTTGAAGATGAATGCTTTTTTTTACTTCACTGCTGCAAGTTATAGGTCCGTTAGTGATCGGTGTTAGCCCGGTGTGTCCCAAATTCCCCGTCAACTGGGTCAATCCAGTGTGATCCACCATCGTGTCCAAACTAAAACTGAAGAATCCACTAGACGGAGTCGTGATCCCGACTCCTGCGGAAGTTAATTCTGGCCTTAAACTACTCTTAACTAGGGGAAGACTCGATGGACGTGACATTGATATGTCTTTACGCAAGTCGTGGGGTACTGGCGATGTCCTCGACACCTCTGGTTCCTCCTTGACCTTGACATTGGATGCATCTGTCACCATTACATTCGGTGTCTTAAGCTTGTGATCTGCTAACGCGCCATTGACCTTACACAGTGGACTATGCGCTTGTAAAATAAATTCCAGATTGTCTTTCTCCTTTTGTAGCATCTGTATCTCCAATTCGATTGAAGATTGCTCCCTCTCAAGCTTATCAGTCTCCTGAAAAAATAAAATGAACAAATTCAACCCTTTTGTATAATAATGAATTCTTCCATTGTGTTTGAAACAATAGGACTGGGATACTTCATTTGCAATATCAAGTGGTCACAGGTTACAATTTCCAAACTAAGATGCACTTACGACCCTGAGGATTGTTTTTATGACATAGGTTTAGATAAACACAATTTATCAGCGTAAAATTGTTAATAATTTCTTATACATATTTTTTAGCATATGTTTTGGGTGCTCAAAAGAACCGTCTCATTGAGACTGTTCCTTTGAGTACCCAAAGCATGTTTTGATTGAGAAATAAGAAAACTAGTTGTTTCTGTAAGGTCTGTATGATTATCTTAGCTAACAGTGAAGGCCCTGATGAAATGTTGCATTCTGCGGCATTTCACCAGGGCCTTCACTGTTTGCCAAATTACTCCAGTACTGTACATAAAGGGTTATCTACATCCAACTACATTTGGGTCAATATAAACACTTTATTAATTCTCATAAATTTGTAAATATTTTCTAATCCATCGGTTATAACATAATTTAAGTTGTGGGTGTTCAAAAGAACCATCTCAGTGAGATATTATGTTTTGGTTGAGAAATAAATGAACAAATATTAATTACACACTCTTAACTAGGGGCCTGGTTGATTGGTGATCATTCAGGGTTGGGTGACCTGTTAGGCAGCTAAACCTGCTTAAGTTAAAGATCAAAACAGGTTCTCTTTGTTTCATCATGGTGTAGTAATTTGATTAGAGTGTTTTCCATGATGATTCATTGCATTATTTAGATGGCCTCCATGCGAGCTGAACATTTCTTGTACTTCAACAACAGCAGAATCTGGGGCGAAATTTTGGTACTAGTAAAATGCATTTAAGCCCCCCCCCCGGTGGCTTAGGCTGCTGTCCCCGTTCTAAGTCGGTGGTTCTTTTGTTGTTGACTTTTTGTTTATTGTTACTCCCATTGTGGGAGTCTGTAATAGTTCTATGTTTTGTTGTACGTTACTTTATGTCCATTGTAGTATATTGCAATCATCTTGATGGGGAAGAGAGAGCTAATTGTTTTGCTTAATTTGTCTTCCTGGTGTCTCGTGATGGTTGAGCGGCTCTTCCTCGTGGTGCCACGGGGTTGTCTGCAGTTTGTGATTGTGGTATTTCCTGATCATACTAACTTACTATTTTTTATTTAGCCAGTCCATGAATGTTTGGTTCTAATCGCAGATACGAGCAGCAAAGACTCAGACAAGCCCGCACATTTATGCAGTCTAGCTAGAACGTTTCCTTGCTTGTACATTGAGAGGAAATGTTGATTAAGGAATAGACCAAAATCTAGGCCTCAAGACCCGCTTGATAGCTATGTACATACTTTTAAAGAATAGCTTTGTGTATACAAATGTGTGTGCATATCCAATAAAACGTTTACACTTTGTAACAAGAAATGTCACAAACACACGACGAATGCCCCCAAAGGAATTGGTCTAGCATAAGTTACATTTGAGGAGAGTTAGCTGTAATATAGCACGAAAAACCTAGAAATGAGGCCAGAAGTCAATGTCAAGGTCAAAGTGACACAAAATGGTATGCACCACTCCGCAATCCCAAGAGGAATCACCACCCCAAATTTGGGATTCCTACATCAAATAATATAGGAGATATGCTCTGGACACAATAATTCTTGAAACTAGGTCAGAGGTCAAGGTCACAGTGACCAAAAAATGGTTTGTGACACTCAAGCATCCAAAATTGCATTTACATACCAAATTTGGAATTCCTCTTTCAAAGAATATAGGAGATATGCACCAGTTTCTAGAAACTAGGTCAGAGGTCAAGTTCAAAGTCTGAGTGACTTATATATGGTATGTGACACTTCGTCATCCCAAGATGCATCCACACACCAAATTTGAGATTCCTACCTCAAATAAGATAAAAGATATGCTCTGGACATGATTATTCTAAAAACTAGGTCAGAGGTCAAGGTCACAGTGACCCAAAAATGGTACATGACACTCTGCCATCCCAAGATGCATTTACACACCAAATTTGGAATTCCTATCTCAAAGAATATAGGAGATATGCACCAGACTCAATGCAGTTTCTAGATACTAGGTCAGAGGTCAAGTTCAAGGTCACAGTGACGCATTTATGGTACGCGACACTTCGTCATCCCAAAATGCATCCACACACCAAATTTGAGATTCCTACCTCAAATAATATAAGAGATATGCTCCGGACACGATTATTCTAAAACCTAGGTCAGAGGTCAATGTCAAGGTCACAGTGACCCGAAAATGGTACGCGACACTCCGCCATCCCAAGATGTATCCACACACCAAATTTGGAATTCCTACCTCAAAGAATATAGGAGATATGGAACAGACACGAAAGCGGGACAGACGGACTGACGGATGGACGGACGGACAGTGCGATTACTATATGCCTCCCAAAGTTCCTTTGGGGGCATAAAAACAATTGGATTTTGAACCACATAGTAGTCGCCATCCCAGATAATTTTTGACAATTTTTTGATTCTATTTGATTCCCGTTACAACAGTAGAAAGAATCTTCCTTTGATTAACACATCTAACTTAGTTTTATAAACAAAAATGTTGCATAATATAAGACGTAATGAATAATCGTAAAACTGAGTGTAGCTTATGCCCTAATTATGCAATAGTTTTCCTTTTATGAAAATGTTGTAAACTTTAACATTTACTTTAACTCTTTGCCTACTGAGTACTTTTGTATGCCTTAATTATTGTCGTTTCTTGGTGTTTTGCGTATCAAAACTGTTTGCAAAGGTTATCAGCAACACTAGCAGGCAAATGATTAAACAATGTTAATATATTTATTATAATCAAAATAATTATGTTTGTTTTTTCTGATCCATCAGTTTAAAACATGTGTTTTGAGTGCTCAAAGAACTGACTCATTGAGAGTTGTTTTTTTCAAAACTCATAGTCTCACAACATATACTAAAACCAACTGCTAATCGGTCATCTTACATTTTTACGCTAGTTCAGAAAGTGAAACATAGGGTATACAAAATTCATGTATTTTTAAGTGCAGCAAACATTTTCCGAGACTCTGCAAGTTATTTCATTTAAAAATGACGTGTATTCTTGCACGAACGAAGTTAGAGAAAATGTACCCTCATTTCAAAAAGTCACACTTTTTCTACGATATAAACCATAACACAGTACCCTTATCAATTAACGTTTTTGTTTGTTTGAAAATGTTACTGGCTACTGTTAGCCCAATGTTTACTGTCGTCGCCCTGGGCCCTGTCACCTGTTAAACTAACGGTACGGGGAGCCAACTCACGACGGTAAACATTGAAGGCATTATAGCGTGATATAAGAAGAATAAACCTCAAATGTTTTGTTTCCATCGGGCTCGTCGTTTTTGCTACTCTACAACATAAGACACACACTTTTAGCAGGTTAATCACTGAAATTCAGCTTTAAGCTTGCAATTTAAATAGAGACTTTGCACTGCTCTGTACGTTTCATTATCAGCGACACGGCATCGAAGTTTTCAGGGATTATTCATTATCACCAGACGTCACCGTTCTTCTTTGAGAATTGAAAAAAAATATAATGCTACCAAATCGATTTTAAACTCTCACATTGAAACCGGAAGTGTACAGTAGTTGTAAAACTTTAATCGCCAAAAATAGACTAATCAAGTTCTACTTATTTGGGCCTACAGTGTTCAAACAAAATTAAGTGCATTTAACAATTTTACCAGGAAATACTGGTGAATTTCAAAAATCTCGAAAAATTTTGTTAAATGCAACATTTTAAAAATGCGTAAAAAATCCACCATAAGCAAAATTTCAATTGCTTGGTGTTTTTCAAGTCGGACAGACCAGTTTGTAACCACCTAAACGTCAATTTTATTAAAACTACTCTCAAAACCATTATTTCTTAAAAAAAGTCGATTTTTTGCGTTTTTAACCAAAAAAAACTTTGAAGTAAAAGAAAACTGTTCAAAAACACTGCTAAACGTTTGCCGATTAAAATGCACATATATAGGCAAAATATCATTTCAATTTTATTAGCGTTAGGTCAGAAATAATAAGTTTGAAAAGTGACCAATTAGAACTTGGTTTTAGTATATATTTTTGATGCAGAATAAAAAGAATTAAGGACCTCGGACAGTCTTAATGAAGGATTGCCCATTAAAATGGTCAGAAAAAAGTTATATGGAAAAAGATAGTTTTTCCATCAAAAAGGTAGCAGGTTCAACGCTCGAATTATCCGCAAAATTGTTTTTTCTCATTGGAGAAGTACCTATTTAAAAACATGGGTTGAAAACCCTGTTTGTGCTATTCAACATATAGAAAATAGAAAAAGTTTTACTGAAGTGCTTCCCCCCATCCCCCGTGACCAAACTAATCCTTTTGCATACTGTTGTAGTTTTACATTCAACGCATCATATTAAAACGGCATGATTGGTCACGGGGGTGGGGGGAACGATGTCAAAATGCTCAAAAACAATTTATTATAAAAACTTATCTGGAACTTATTTTGTACAAAACTGTAGGTAAATATCAATTTACAATGGCATGTATCAGGGCTTTAGTTATGATTGCGTACTAAGTAATTAAGTGTCTTATTTCTCAGCCAAAACATATGTTGTGGGAACTCAAAAGAATCGTCGAAATGAGACGGTTCTTTTAAACACAAAATTATAGGTTAATTCTGATGATTTAAAAAAAAATTTATAAGTTCAAAAATTGTGCTTATCTAGACTCTGACTTATACAGTATGAAGGTATGATACCCCTGAGTGAACATGTCAAACTGGCTGAACTCATACACAACAGGTAATGGTCAAAAGTTATGGACATCATACTTATTTAGAAGAAGCTATGAAATCTTCTCAACCTGAATTTTATGCAAATGCATCACTCTCGTAGCAAGTTTTATGCCCTAAACATATTCCCATGTATTTAGGTGAATACCCGGCGAAACTTTGACTTTCTGTGAAATAAAATTTTGTCACCAAAAATACCCCCGACCCCTAAACCCTAATGCCCTGGCATAATCGTGCAATATTTCCAAAATATTTTTATTTTGCTAGGTACACGAAATGTCAGGGTTTTATTTAAGCACTAAAATATAGTTGTCAAATATGCATTATCCTAGCAACAGGCTGTCAAAATTTGGGCAGATTGAACAGGAGACTGTCCGAGGTCCTTTTGAATAATGAACTCTTGTCGAGAAGTCAGACTAAACTAGTAATAAAAAAGTTCACTGTACAATACATATAAATTACAAGATTTAACGTACCTGTAAAAGCCTGTTTGTATTATCCACTCTCCGCTGTCGACATTTAGCTGCCGCCATCTTGTTTCTCTCTCTTCTTAAACAACGCCTTGCCGCTTCCTCCGGTGTTAACCTGTAACATCAAAGATTGTGTCATAGTTCCTTGGAGATTATGATAAACAAAAGAGTTCAGCGTAAAATTATAAATATTTTCTTATACATCAATTTGAACATTTGTTTTGTTTTATCAAAAGAACCGTCCCATTGAGACTGTTCTTTTGAGTACACACAACATGTTTTTTTTCACCTTTTGTTAGAGAAAAGAGAAAATGCATTGTAGTTCTGGAGAATCATGCAATAGGTCATAATATAAAAACGCCCACAGAAAAAGTGTATATGAAGAAGACCTACAAAAAAGACGAAGAATTAAATGTTAAGTATGTTTTTATTTGATAGATTTTTAGACAAGTAGTACTTTTTCTGAGAAATTATTAGGACTTGCCACACAATTCATGATTCTACCAGTAATATATTTTACTTATGTTTGGTAAAATCAATACACAATACAACCAATGGACAACATGTCAATCAAAGCTAACACTGTCCTTGGTCTATTTAGACTAACATTAGATCATAGTGTACTCGTATCTGCTGGAAAGCTTGCTATTTATATTAACAACAAAATATTTTACTGACCGTTCCAAGGCGGTGGATCTTTTATGGGTTTTTTTCTGTCTTGAGTTTGCTATGCCTTTGTGCGCGTCTGTTTATATGTGCTTTGTGGTCACCTGCTGGGAAAGGGCTGACCTCTTGGCTCTCGTTTGTGGTGTCTAACTGTTAGTTTGTCACTTTCCCATTGGTATCCTGGGTCAGGTGTGGTACTTGATTGTTGATTCCTGATCTTTGCACCCTTACTTACTTTGTTCTATTTCACCTGAAATGACTCATTCAGATAAATGTATAGAAATCTGTGGTTTGTGAAAAAAATGCTTTTGCACGCCCAATTCATGTGAGTAATTCACACACCAAATTAAGTTTGAGTTCGTCCAGTGGTTTAGGAGGAGATAGCATAATAGACAGACAGACGCACGCACCCTACGTATCACCCCTTGGGGCATGACCCAGGCGACAGAATGCAAATCCCTTTTGAAATTTATGTTTTTTTATCTTTTGTTTGTGATAACACACACAAAGTTTGGTAAAAGTCTTAGAAATTGACTTTGTAATTGAAATTTAATGATATTAAACCTTTTAACACCTCCCTAAGGCCCAAGGGGATAAGGCCAATAATGCTCTGT
Organism: Loripinus fragilis; assembly: GCA_964019695.1. Taxonomy (NCBI): domain Eukaryota; kingdom Metazoa; phylum Mollusca; class Bivalvia; order Lucinida; family Lucinidae; genus Loripinus; species Loripinus fragilis. Next base: position 502,725 of record CAXHUL010000381.1, read on the forward strand.
TGCATGTCCCATTCGTGTGAGTAACGCACACTCCAAATTGTGTTGGACTTTGTCCAATGGTTTAAGAACAGATTGCATAACGGACGCGCTTTTTTAAAGTGTGGGAATAATAACATTTCATATATTTGAGAAACCAATTCCGAGAGCATGATTTAATAATCCGTCATACAGAATAGTAATCCATGTGCACTGTAATAATCGATTCGCATGATATAATAATCGCGTGCATGTACAAATAATCTGAGCAATCAATTTAATAACTTGTACACACTGAAAATAATCCACGCGCTTGATGTAATAAACAACTCTCATGAGATAATAATCTGTTTTCACAACATATTTATTTCAGTGCACAATTTAACCAGAGGACCAACGCTCCTGTAAACGCTCACCTGTAGTGGCTATATTGGTAATGTGATATGGATGTATATATACCCGGCAAAAAAAGAAACGCACCACTACGATTTTCCCATTTAGATCTCCTTTTGATACGAAACTTTTAATTGTCGTGAAATATTCATTTCTGATCAAATTTTACTAAAACTCGAGTGTGACGTAGATGAGTATCTGTACCTTCCTTTTGTATGCACAAAACACATCAAGGTGAATGGTAAACGAGTTTTGGAAGCGTTAATTCAACGCTACCGTCTACGTGGAATTCCGAGTATGTTTTACATTTGCAAAGTATGAAAACGATACGTTGTCGTTACGTGAGACAACCAATGTGTTTATTGATGTATTTTTATTATTCCAAAATCCATTTTCATCAATTAGGACCGTTTAAAATGTTTTTAATCAATGTTGAAATGTTTAATTGTTTTGTAAGGTTTATCTCTAGTATGGATTCTTTATCGAAAGGGAAGTCAGAATAAATGGGCTACCTAGAGTTCAATTATCGCTTATGATTAATTTAAAGATAGAATTTGCAAATATTAAGTGTCTGAGTACAATTTGGTCTACTTATAAGATTCCCATTGCTTGAACTAATCCAGCAATAGAGCATTATAAAACGCTTATTTCCTGTGACTTTACAATTTGACCCCCGCTTGGTTCATGGCCAATTTTCTTAAACACAGTTTCGACGCCCGATTGCAAAATACGTGTAACGCAGCAGTACCTGACATACCTTTGCACTGATATAAACTAAACTAGCCTATCACTTGTGCGCTTCATGAGAGTTTAACCGTTCTAAGAGGTGCGTTTCTTTTTTTGTCGGGTTTATATTTTCAGGCTCTAGACAAAATTAATTGTCATATACTTAGTACATGTATATAGCCCCAGGGTAGGATTAAGGGGCACATCACCCCATGGCATCAAATCTTATTCAAATACATACATCTTCTGTCAATTTGGTAATTTATAGTAAGTTTTATTCGATTAAATGACTATCCAACAAATTTCTCAATTTAAACGCCTAAGGGTCCTAATTTGACCTTGACGTAAAATTGGTCAAGATCATTCCAGGGTATTCATTTATATCATTTTGTAGAGCCTACATCCCCGATGCTGCATGCTAAGTTTCAAGATCATAGGACTTCTGGCTCTGGAGATGAAAATTGTTAAAGAGTTTATATACACGGTGTAGCATCGACTCCGGAACTTGCTACCAGGTGAATCGAATGTCAACACATAACATAACATAACATAACATAATTTTATTGCATTAAACATACAGGTATGCTTATAGCAAGTACAACACAATAGTGAGCATTACCGTGGACTTCGCTTCTCTTTTTCTGAAGAGCAGATCACACAACGTGACATTTTTACTACTGTATATTTTTTGTTTCTTTAGTTTTCCTGGATAATAGAGAGAGTCCAGACGAAGAGTGCCCCTGCTCCTGCTAGTCTGGGCTCTATCTATTATGAATTTCGCAATCTCAAATATGGTCAAAGGGAGATTAATCAAATTATGTAGCAGGAAAAGGGAGATGATTCGATTTTTTCTACTCGTAATCCGTTAAAGACTGACATACACCATAGATCAAGACAGATGTGTCTTTCAAGAAATGTCTGACTTGTATCTATACTGTTTGTCTTGTAGTTGTTTAGATTAGAACTAATGATTGATTTATTTTACTGGAAAAGCAATATCATATTGCTAACTGTATTCGTCGTTGTCAATCTAGGGGAAGCAATCAATACGATCACAAGTGATAGTTTGACTTTTTTGGTCAAAGGGAAGTAATCCTATCACAATTTTGAAATACATGTATGTGCAGTGGAGGTCTGGGCGAGCCTGCGTAGATTACGCAGCCTCGGCCATACCTGCACTGTTATAATTAGATACAGTCATTGGCTTAGATTATTGACTATTCTACCTGGACTATAGGGCTTAGCTGGGCACACTTGTAGACAATTATAAGTGTTACCACTGCTTGGTACGATATTTATACCTAAAGCTTAAGTGTTTAATAGCTGAGAAGATCCATACAAGCCTTTTCCAAGGCGAAGACTCATTTGGGTCGCCTCTGCCATTAACATGACTGTGGAGCTTTAATTATGTCAATACGTGCTATTGATCTCCTGTCCTTCTTAAATTAGCATAATATACATATTTAGCAATATTTCTTATTGTGGCCTTTGAATGTTCTGACAATAAATTGGTAAATTTTTGTATTGTAGGCCATGTGTAGTAATATCTTTTTATATATTTTGAGCGTATATCAGCATATTTAGTACATATCAGCAGGAAATGGTACTCCGATTCAGTATGTAAACTATTACAATGATTGCATATTCTTTGCTCTCTTGGTAAGTTTGTAAATCGCCCATGCTCAATTGCCAGATCATGTGCGGAAATTCTGAATTTTGTAAGAGCTATTCGATACTTTTTTTCTTTTATAAAAGTAAGTAAGGTTGCAAAGATCAGGAATCGATACAATCAAGTACCACACCTGACCCAGGATACCAATGGGAAAGTGACAAACTCACAGAAGACACCACAAACGAGAGCCAAGAGGTCAGCCCTTTCCCAGCAGGTGACCACGAAGCACATATAAACAGACGCTCACAAAACATAGCAAACACAAGACAGAACAAAAACATAAAAGATCCACAAAAGAAGTACCGCCTTGGAACGGTCAGTAAAATATTTTACTGGAGGGCTTAAACCGGTTTAACGGCGCCAACCTCACCCTTAATTCAGATGTGGATCAAGACACATAGATATTTGGTTTGCATGAAAGACCCCTAACTTATCAATGCATCAAAGTCAAGATATTCTTCCGTTTTGAAAGTATGCTTGATTAAACTATACGTCTCTAATCGGGAGGAATTATCAATAGAACTATACCATGACTGATAGAAAATATTCAAAATTCTCTGTTTTATGGTACTTAAGTTAAACGGCATATTCGACTGATTTTGCCAGATGTAAAACAAACCACACTCTTGCAAGATATTCCTTATCTGGTAGGCCCAGTTAGTTTTATCACAATGTGAGCCATTTTCTAAATTTCTTTTTAACATTTGATACGTTCTAAATAATAATGAACTATCATGTAATGCTATGATTTTTAACCAATATTTAATCATGATTATTTTACGGTGAATCAGCATAGGGACTCGCCCAAGTTCTCCATATAAAGCATTCAGATTGGTTGACCTTTTGACAGTTAGAAGCTTCCTGCAAAATTTAGTATGGATAACTTCAATGTCGGGCGCATCATGTGCACCCCAGATTTCTGCGGCATAGTTTAACACTGGTAATACGAGTGAGTCAAAAAGCTCAGATTTCTTTGAAACTGGCAATTCTATTTGATTGAAAACAATGAATAGGTTATGGAGAGAATATGATGCATGTTGAGAAACTCGTTTCTGTGTACGATACCAGTTTCCGTTTTTGTATAGATAAACACCGAGATATTTAAACGATGAAACAATTTCAATGAGTTGATTGTTTATATGAAAATTGTAAGCGGTATGTCGCCCTTTTTCAAATATCATTATTTTTGTTTTAGTTACATTAAGTCTAAGGCACCACGTTTCGCAGTATAAGTGTACGTCGTTCAGCATAGATTGAAGTGTTTGTGGGCTTTGTGAAAAAAGTACTCCGTCATCAGCGAATAATAATAGAAATATCTGTAATTCTTCGAGATTCATTATTCCATCTAAATTGCAATTAATACTACTCAAAATATCATTCAAGAAAACAAACATAAAATACTACTCAATGGATCGCCCTGCTTTACCCCAATATATGTATTGATAAAATCTGAGGTTGCATGTTTGTATCGAATGAATGATTTGACAGATGAGTACATAGCTCTAATAGCTTGAATAAATTTTGTGCTAACACTTTCTGAAAGAAGTTTTTGCCATAAAAATGCTCTGTCAATTCTAGCAAACATTTTTTCCCAGTCTAGAAAAGCAACATAAAGTTTTTTCTTGGATGCTAAAGTTTTCGATATTAGAGCATGAATTATAAATATGCAGTCAACCGTGGATTTTCCTTTTTGAAAGCCAAACTGATTATCAATAAATTTTTGATGTTTGTCTGACCATTTGGTCAGTCGGTTAACTAACAATTTTGAATATATTTTTGAAATGATATTGTTTAGTGTAATACCTCGAAAATTTTTTGCTTCCAAATTACCGCCTTTGAAAATGGGCACTATGATACCTTCGCCCCAACTTTCTGGGAAATTGCCTGAATCCAATAGTTTGTTGTATAGAGATAGTAAAAATGGAGAGATTATATCAAACGAATTTTTAAAAACTTCAGAAATTAGATTGTCGGTACCTGAACTTTTCGAGTTTTTTTGCTCGAAAACTGCCGTTCTTATCTCAGTCTCTGTAAAGGGCGAGTCTAAATCATGATCATATAAGGACCGAAATTGTGGGTTGTTTTCTCGATTTGTCGTATTTTCCGTTTGTAATCCATAAAGCCCGTTGAAATGGGTAAATAAATCATTAATGGATATCTCTGGGTCGTTTGCTTTTGTTCTATACTGTGATTTTATATTTTTCCAAAATGATTTGCTATTTGATTTTGCAAGTTTCGCAATTCGTTCGCCTTCCCTTTTCTTAAACTGGAATTTGAATTTTCTTTTGGTTTTATTGTAAGTGCGCTTTTTGTGGATAAAGTTTTGTCTATTTTCGTTTGACTTATTTCTTAAAAATAGATTTCTGGCCTTTTTATAGTCTTTGCGGTGATCATAACATTCTGCGTTGAACCATTTAGTATTACTTGTTTGACCATTTGCGTTAGATGCACGCGTCTGTGAACGTCTTTTCCCAAAAACACTGAAAGCATTTTCTTGCATAAATGTGGAAAAACCACCTACCGATTCCTCAATGGGTGAATTATTTATGTTGTCCGCTAAGCGGTGTAGTGTATTGATATTATCCAATAACTTGTTTCGAAAAGTATCGATGTGTATATCATCCCACGCTAAATATAACTCATGGGCGGGGTTAGCTGTAGGTAAAGACGACTGGTTCTTTCGTTCAAAGCAAAAGTGTACACGGTATATAGACGCAAAGGAGCCTATTCGTGCAAAACTGCTTTTCCTGAGCCCTATCCGGTCCAGAAAAGGAGCCTATCAGCTAAAAACAACCTTAGCGATAGACAGTGACATCAAAAGGTAAGTAAAATAATATGTTCCATTAATTGCATGAAGAAAATGACAATGCAACGGAACAACAGAGAAGCTATGAGACAAAAATCAAACAGCCACACGTTCGTTGATGATGCAGATTCTATATAACGCGATACAATCTTCATTGCGGCGACGTACACAGACAAGTACACAACACAGAAAACAAGCTTCTTCGAACAGTTTGGGCTGGTTTCGCAATTGTTTTTGGTATTTTGTAAATAATTTATGCGGAAGATGACTTACATGCATTTCACAGACCGAATTATACGTTATTTCCCTCTTTAAAAAGCATGGAATGAAAAATGATCTGGCTAGGGATCCTATTTGTCTTTGGCTAATGAGCCCTATATGGCTACTGGCTAAGGATCCTATATGCATATAAACAAGTATTGTTTTTCTTCAAAAAAAAAAAACGGTTATCAAAGATCTATCTGTGAAGCGACCTCGTGGCCGTTTCATGTGCGGCTCCAGGAATTTTTGATAGGGGGTGGAGGGGGGGGGGGGGGGCGGGGGTCCATACCCGACTTTTTTCAAGTCCTCAACGTATTTTACAGTGGTTCATCAATGGTTTATTTCGGGTCCAACTTTTTCTAGGGGGGGGGGGGGAGGATGGGGGCGGGTGGTCTAAATGCTAATTTCTATAGAAACCCATAGAATTTGTGATTTGCCAGATAGGGGGTCCGGATCCTCTACCCCCCTCTGGATCCACACATGGGTTGTCTTTCACGGGAAATCAACTGCTCTTTGTGAGCTTCAATTTGAAATTATGAAGCGACCGGTTAGCACTTCTAATACTACATGCAGTCGTAGATATATAACAAAAACTGTATTGCGGACAAGAGTTGTTGATCATTGATTTTAATTCATTCTGCT
>CAXHUL010000381.1:509400-626314 GCA_964019695.1 Loripinus fragilis
ACTCCCTAAATCACTTTTGGGGCCACAGGAACACAGCAGGAAAACCTACCCCCACCCCAAAAACCGCTAATTTGGCATGGAAAGGGGCGGTTTTTTCGCGAATGTTCAGCACCCCATTTCTCCACAACCAGAGTTTTCCCACTATAGCCGCTTACATGGTCACGTAGGGGGAGGAGGGGCCTACCTTACCCACTAGGTCGCCAGCTCCCTAAATCACTTTTGGGGCCACGGGACCCAGCAGGAAAAGGCCTGTAACTCAACTGAAAAGATAGCGCGAAAGGGACCTTTTCGCCAATTTGCCGTCTAACAAGAGTTTTGCCAGCATAACCAAGCATGTGGGCCCCTAGCCTGGGCACAGCCCTACACACCCCACATGGTCTCGCTGGTACTCCCTAAATCACTTTTGGGGCCACAGGAACACAGCAGGAAAACCTACCCCACCCCAAAAACGCTAATTTGGCATGGAAAGGGGCGTTTTTTCGCGAATGTTCAGCACCCCATTTCTCCACAACCAGAGTTTTCCCACTATAGCCGCTTACATGGTCACGTAGGGGGGAGGAGGGGCCTACCTTACCCACTAGGTCGCCAGCTCCCTAAATCACTTTTGGGGCCACGGGACCCAGCAGGAAAAGGCCTGTAACTCAACTGAAAAGATAGCGCGAAAGGGACCTTTTCGCCAATTTGCCGTCTAACAAGAGTTTTGCCAGCATAACCAAGCATGTGGGCCCCTAGCCTGGGCACAGCCCTACACACCCCACATGGTCTCGCACTCCCTAAATCACTTTTGGGGCCACAGGAACACAGCAGGAAAACCTACCCCACCCCAAAAACGCTAATTTGGCATGGAAAGGGGCGTTTTTTCGCGAATGTTCAGCACCCCATTTCTCCACAACCAGAGTTTTCCCACTATAGCCGCTTACATGGTCACGTAGGGGGAGGAGGGGCCTACCTTACCCACTAGGTCGCCAGCTCCCTAAATCACTTTTGGGGCCACGGGACCCAGCAGGAAAAGGCCTGTAACTCAACTGAAAAGATAGCGCGAAAGGGACCTTTTCGCCAATTTGCCGTCTAACAAGAGTTTTGCCAGCATAACCAAGCATGTGGGCCCCTAGCCTGGGCACAGCCCTACACACCCCACATGGTCTCGCACTCCCTAAATCACTTTTGGGGCCACAGGAACACAGCAGGAAAACCTACCCCACCCCAAAAACGCTAATTTGGCATGGAAAGGGGCGTTTTTTCGCGAATGTTCAGCACCCCATTTCTCCACAACCAGAGTTTTCCCACTATAGCCGCTTACATGGTCACGTAGGGGGAGGAGGGGCCTACCTTACCCCACTAGGTCGCCAGCTCCCTAAATCACTTTTGGGGCCACGGGACCCAGCAGGAAAAGGCCTGTAACTCAACTGAAAAGATAGCGCGAAAGGGACCTTTTCGCCAATTTGCCGTCTAACAAGAGTTTTGCCAGCATAACCAAGCATGTGGGCCCCTAGCCTGGGCACAGCCCTACACACCCCACATGGTCTCGCACTCCCTAAATCACTTTTGGGGCCACAGGAACACAGCAGGAAAACCTACCCCACCCCAAAAACGCTAATTTGGCATGGAAAGGGGCGTTTTTTCGCGAATGTTCAGCACCCCATTTCTCCACAACCAGAGTTTTCCCACTATAGCCGCTTACATGGTCACGTAGGGGGAGGAGGGGCCTACCTTACCCACTAGGTCGCCAGCTCCCTAAATCACTTTTGGGGCCACGGGACCCAGCAGGAAAAGGCCTGTAACTCAACTGAAAAGATAGCGCGAAAGGGACCTTTTCGCCAATTTGCCGTCTAACAAGAGTTTTGCCAGCATAACCAAGCATGTGGGCCCCTAGCCTGGGCACAGCCCTACACACCCCACATGGTCTCGCACTCCCTAAATCACTTTTGGGGCCACAGGAACACAGCAGGAAAACCTACCCCACCCCAAAAACGCTAATTTGGCATGGAAAGGGGCGTTTTTTCGCGAATGTTCAGCACCCCATTTCTCCACAACCAGAGTTTTCCCACTATAGCCGCTTACATGGTCACGTAGGGGGAGGAGGGGCCTACCTTACCCACTAGGTCGCCAGCTCCCTAAATCACTTTTGGGGCCACGGGACCCAGCAGGAAAAGGCCTGTAACTCAACTGAAAAGATAGCGCGAAAGGGACCTTTTCGCCAATTTGCCGTCTAACAAGAGTTTTGCCAGCATAACCAAGCATGTGGGCCCCTAGCCTGGGCACAGCCCTACACACCCCACATGGTCTCGCACTCCCTAAATCACTTTTGGGGCCACAGGAACACAGCAGGAAAACCTACCCCACCCCAAAAACGCTAATTTGGCATGGAAAGGGGCGTTTTTTCGCGAATGTTCAGCACCCCATTTCTCCACAACCAGAGTTTTCCCACTATAGCCGCTTACATGGTCACGTAGGGGGAGGAGGGGCCTACCTTACCCACTAGGTCGCCAGCTCCCTAAATCACTTTTGGGGCCACGGACCCAGCAGGAAAAGGCCTGTAACTCAACTGAAAAGATAGCGCGAAAGGGACCTTTTCGCCAATTTGCCGTCTAACAAGAGTTTTGCCAGCATAACCAAGCATGTGGGCCCCTAGCCTGGGCACAGCCCTACACACCCCACATGGTCTCGCACTCCCTAAATCACTTTTGGGGCCACAGGAACACAGCAGGAAAACCTACCCCACCCCAAAAACGCTAATTTTGGCATGGAAAGGGGCGTTTTTTCGCGAATGTTCAGCACCCCATTTCTCCACAACCAGAGTTTTCCCACTATAGCCGCTTACATGGTCACGTAGGGGGAGGAGGGGCCTACCTTACCCACTAGGTCGCCAGCTCCCTAAATCACTTTTGGGGCCACGGGACCCAGCAGGAAAAGGCCTGTAACTCAACTGAAAAGATAGCGCGAAAGGGACCTTTTCGCCAATTTGCCGTCTAACAAGAGTTTTGCCAGCATAACCAAGCATGTGGGCCCCTAGCCTGGGCACAGCCCTACACACCCCACATGGTCTCGCACTCCCTAAATCACTTTTGGGGCCACAGGAACACAGCAGGAAAACCTACCCCACCCCAAAAACGCTAATTTGGCATGGAAAGGGGCGTTTTTTCGCGAATGTTCAGCACCCCATTTCTCCACAACCAGAGTTTTCCCACTATAGCCGCTTACATGGTCACGTAGGGGGAGGAGGGGCCTACCTTACCCACTAGGTCGCCAGCTCCCTAAATCACTTTTGGGGCCACGGGACCCAGCAGGAAAAGGCCTGTAACTCAACTGAAAAGATAGCGCGAAAGGGACCTTTTCGCCAATTTGCCGTCTAACAAGAGTTTTGCCAGCATAACCAAGCATGTGGGCCCCTAGCCTGGGCACAGCCCTACACACCCCACATGGTCTCGCACTCCCTAAATCACTTTTGGGGCCACAGGAACACAGCAGGAAAACCTACCCCACCCCAAAAACGCTAATTTGGCATGGAAAGGGGCGTTTTTTCGCGAATGTTCAGCACCCCATTTCTCCACAACCAGAGTTTTCCCACTATAGCCGCTTACATGGTCACGTAGGGGGAGGAGGGGCCTACCTTACCCACTAGGTCGCCAGCTCCCTAAATCACTTTTGGGGCCACGGGACCCAGCAGGAAAAGGCCTGTAACTCAACTGAAAAGATAGCGCGAAAGGGACCTTTTCGCCAATTTGCCGTCTAACAAGAGTTTTGCCAGCATAACCAAGCATGTGGGCCCCTAGCCTGGGCACAGCCCTACACACCCCACATGGTCTCGCACTCCCTAAATCACTTTTGGGGCCACAGGAACACAGCAGGAAAACCTACCCCACCCCAAAAACGCTAATTTGGCATGGAAAGGGGCGTTTTTTCGCGAATGTTCAGCACCCCATTTCTCCACAACCAGAGTTTTCCCACTATAGCCGCTTACATGGTCACGTAGGGGGAGGAGGGGCCTACCTTACCCACTAGGTCGCCAGCTCCCTAAATCACTTTTGGGGCCACGGGACCCAGCAGGAAAAGGCCTGTAACTCAACTGAAAAGATAGCGCGAAAGGGACCTTTTCGCCAATTTGCCGTCTAACAAGAGTTTTGCCAGCATAACCAAGCATGTGGGCCCCTAGCCTGGGCACAGCCCTACACACCCCACATGGTCTCGCACTCCCTAAATCACTTTTGGGGCCACAGGAACACAGCAGGAAAACCTACCCCACCCCAAAAACGCTAATTTGGCATGGAAAGGGGCGTTTTTTCGCGAATGTTCAGCACCCCATTTCTCCACAACCAGAGTTTTCCCACTATAGCCGCTTACATGGTCACGTAGGGGGAGGAGGGGCCTACCTTACCCACTAGGTCGCCAGCTCCCTAAATCACTTTTGGGGCCACGGGACCCAGCAGGAAAAGGCCTGTAACTCAACTGAAAAGATAGCGCGAAAGGGACCTTTTCGCCAATTTGCCGTCTAACAAGAGTTTTGCCAGCATAACCAAGCATGTGGGCCCCTAGCCTGGGCACAGCCCTACACACCCCACATGGTCTCGCACTCCCTAAATCACTTTTGGGGCCACAGGAACACAGCAGGAAAACCTACCCCACCCCAAAAACGCTAATTTGGCATGGAAAGGGGCGTTTTTTCGCGAATGTTCAGCACCCCATTTCTCCACAACCAGAGTTTTCCCACTATAGCCGCTTACATGGTCACGTAGGGGGAGGAGGGGCCTACCTTACCCACTAGGTCGCCAGCTCCCTAAATCACTTTTGGGGCCACGGGACCCAGCAGGAAAAGGCCTGTAACTCAACTGAAAAGATAGCGCGAAAGGGACCTTTTCGCCAATTTGCCGTCTAACAAGAGTTTTGCCAGCATAACCAAGCATGTGGGCCCCTAGCCTGGGCACAGCCCTACACACCCCACATGGTCTCGCACTCCCTAAATCACTTTTGGGGCCACAGGAACACAGCAGGAAAACCTACCCCACCCCAAAAACGCTAATTTGGCATGGAAAGGGGCGTTTTTTCGCGAATGTTCAGCACCCCATTTCTCCACAACCAGAGTTTTCCCACTATAGCCGCTTACATGGTCACGTAGGGGGAGGAGGGGCCTACCTTACCCACTAGGTCGCCAGCTCCCTAAATCACTTTTGGGGCCACGGGACCCAGCAGGAAAAGGCCTGTAACTCAACTGAAAAGATAGCGCGAAAGGGACCTTTTCGCCAATTTGCCGTCTAACAAGAGTTTTGCCAGCATAACCAAGCATGTGGGCCCCTAGCCTGGGCACAGCCCTACACACCCCACATGGTCTCGCACTCCCTAAATCACTTTTGGGGCCACAGGAACACAGCAGGAAAACCTACCCCACCCCAAAAACGCTAATTTGGCATGGAAAGGGGCGTTTTTTCGCGAATGTTCAGCACCCCATTTCTCCACAACCAGAGTTTTCCCACTATAGCCGCTTACATGGTCACGTAGGGGGAGGAGGGGCCTACCTTACCCACTAGGTCGCCAGCTCCCTAAATCACTTTTGGGGCCACGGGACCCAGCAGGAAAAGGCCTGTAACTCAACTGAAAAGATAGCGCGAAAGGGACCTTTTCGCCAATTTGCCGTCTAACAAGAGTTTTGCCAGCATAACCAAGCATGTGGGCCCCTAGCCTGGGCACAGCCCTACACACCCCACATGGTCTCGCACTCCCTAAATCACTTTTGGGGCCACAGGAACACAGCAGGAAAACCTACCCCACCCCAAAAACGCTAATTTGGCATGGAAAGGGGCGTTTTTTCGCGAATGTTCAGCACCCCATTTCTCCACAACCAGAGTTTTCCCACTATAGCCGCTTACATGGTCACGTAGGGGGAGGAGGGGCCTACCTTACCCACTAGGTCGCCAGCTCCCTAAATCACTTTTGGGGCCACGGGACCCAGCAGGAAAAGGCCTGTAACTCAACTGAAAAGATAGCGCGAAAGGGACCTTTTCGCCAATTTGCCGTCTAACAAGAGTTTTGCCAGCATAACCAAGCATGTGGGCCCCTAGCCTGGGCACAGCCCTACACACCCCACATGGTCTCGCACTCCCTAAATCACTTTTGGGGCCACAGGAACACAGCAGGAAAACCTACCCCACCCCAAAAACGCTAATTTGGCATGGAAAGGGGCGTTTTTTCGCGAATGTTCAGCACCCCATTTCTCCACAACCAGAGTTTTCCCACTATAGCCGCTTACATGGTCACGTAGGGGGAGGAGGGGCCTACCTTACCCACTAGGTCGCCAGCTCCCTAAATCACTTTTGGGGCCACGGGACCCAGCAGGAAAAGGCCTGTAACTCAACTGAAAAGATAGCGCGAAAGGGACCTTTTCGCCAATTTGCCGTCTAACAAGAGTTTTGCCAGCATAACCAAGCATGTGGGCCCCTAGCCTGGGCACAGCCCTACACACCCCACATGGTCTCGCACTCCCTAAATCACTTTTGGGGCCACAGGAACACAGCAGGAAAACCTACCCCACCCCAAAAACGCTAATTTGGCATGGAAAGGGGCGTTTTTTCGCGAATGTTCAGCACCCCATTTCTCCACAACCAGAGTTTTCCCACTATAGCCGCTTACATGGTCACGTAGGGGGAGGAGGGGCCTACCTTACCCACTAGGTCGCCAGCTCCCTAAATCACTTTTGGGGCCACGGGACCCAGCAGGAAAAGGCCTGTAACTCAACTGAAAAGATAGCGCGAAAGGGACCTTTTCGCCAATTTGCCGTCTAACAAGAGTTTTGCCAGCATAACCAAGCATGTGGGCCCCTAGCCTGGGCACAGCCCTACACACCCCACATGGTCTCGCACTCCCTAAATCACTTTTGGGGCCACAGGAACACAGCAGGAAAACCTACCCCACCCCAAAAACGCTAATTTGGCATGGAAAGGGGCGTTTTTTCGCGAATGTTCAGCACCCCATTTCTCCACAACCAGAGTTTTCCCACTATAGCCGCTTACATGGTCACGTAGGGGGAGGAGGGGCCTACCTTACCCACTAGGTCGCCAGCTCCCTAAATCACTTTTGGGGCCACGGGACCCAGCAGGAAAAGGCCTGTAACTCAACTGAAAAGATAGCGCGAAAGGGACCTTTTCGCCAATTTGCCGTCTAACAAGAGTTTTGCCAGCATAACCAAGCATGTGGGCCCCTAGCCTGGGCACAGCCCTACACACCCCACATGGTCTCGCACTCCCTAAATCACTTTTGGGGCCACAGGAACACAGCAGGAAAACCTACCCCACCCCAAAAACGCTAATTTGGCATGGAAAGGGGCGTTTTTTCGCGAATGTTCAGCACCCCATTTCTCCACAACCAGAGTTTTCCCACTATAGCCGCTTACATGGTCACGTAGGGGGAGGAGGGGCCTACCTTACCCACTAGGTCGCCAGCTCCCTAAATCACTTTTGGGGCCACGGGACCCAGCAGGAAAAGGCCTGTAACTCAACTGAAAAGATAGCGCGAAAGGGACCTTTTCGCCAATTTGCCGTCTAACAAGAGTTTTGCCAGCATAACCAAGCATGTGGGCCCCTAGCCTGGGCACAGCCCTACACACCCCACATGGTCTCGCACTCCCTAAATCACTTTTGGGGCCACAGGAACACAGCAGGAAAACCTACCCCACCCCAAAAACGCTAATTTGGCATGGAAAGGGGCGTTTTTTCGCGAATGTTCAGCACCCCATTTCTCCACAACCAGAGTTTTCCCACTATAGCCGCTTACATGGTCACGTAGGGGGAGGAGGGGCCTACCTTACCCACTAGGTCGCCAGCTCCCTAAATCACTTTTGGGGCCACGGGACCCAGCAGGAAAAGGCCTGTAACTCAACTGAAAAGATAGCGCGAAAGGGACCTTTTCGCCAATTTGCCGTCTAACAAGAGTTTTGCCAGCATAACCAAGCATGTGGGCCCCTAGCCTGGGCACAGCCCTACACACCCCACATGGTCTCGCACTCCCTAAATCACTTTTGGGGCCACAGGAACACAGCAGGAAAACCTACCCCACCCCAAAAACGCTAATTTGGCATGGAAAGGGGCGTTTTTTCGCGAATGTTCAGCACCCCATTTCTCCACAACCAGAGTTTTCCCACTATAGCCGCTTACATGGTCACGTAGGGGGAGGAGGGGCCTACCTTACCCACTAGGTCGCCAGCTCCCTAAATCACTTTTGGGGCCACGGGACCCAGCAGGAAAAGGCCTGTAACTCAACTGAAAAGATAGCGCGAAAGGGACCTTTTCGCCAATTTGCCGTCTAACAAGAGTTTTGCCAGCATAACCAAGCATGTGGGCCCCTAGCCTGGGCACAGCCCTACACACCCCACATGGTCTCGCACTCCCTAAATCACTTTTGGGGCCACAGGAACACAGCAGGAAAACCTACCCCACCCCAAAAACGCTAATTTGGCATGGAAAGGGGCGTTTTTTCGCGAATGTTCAGCACCCCATTTCTCCACAACCAGAGTTTTCCCACTATAGCCGCTTACATGGTCACGTAGGGGGAGGAGGGGCCTACCTTACCCACTAGGTCGCCAGCTCCCTAAATCACTTTTGGGGCCACGGGACCCAGCAGGAAAAGGCCTGTAACTCAACTGAAAAGATAGCGCGAAAGGGACCTTTTCGCCAATTTGCCGTCTAACAAGAGTTTTGCCAGCATAACCAAGCATGTGGGCCCCTAGCCTGGGCACAGCCCTACACACCCCACATGGTCTCGCACTCCCTAAATCACTTTTGGGGCCACAGGAACACAGCAGGAAAACCTACCCCACCCCAAAAACGCTAATTTGGCATGGAAAGGGGCGTTTTTTCGCGAATGTTCAGCACCCCATTTCTCCACAACCAGAGTTTTCCCACTATAGCCGCTTACATGGTCACGTAGGGGGAGGAGGGGCCTACCTTACCCACTAGGTCGCCAGCTCCCTAAATCACTTTTGGGGCCACGGGACCCAGCAGGAAAAGGCCTGTAACTCAACTGAAAAGATAGCGCGAAAGGGACCTTTTCGCCAATTTGCCGTCTAACAAGAGTTTTGCCAGCATAACCAAGCATGTGGGCCCCTAGCCTGGGCACAGCCCTACACACCCCACATGGTCTCGCACTCCCTAAATCACTTTTGGGGCCACAGGAACACAGCAGGAAAACCTACCCCACCCCAAAAACGCTAATTTGGCATGGAAAGGGGCGTTTTTTCGCGAATGTTCAGCACCCCATTTCTCCACAACCAGAGTTTTCCCACTATAGCCGCTTACATGGTCACGTAGGGGGAGGAGGGGCCTACCTTACCCACTAGGTCGCCAGCTCCCTAAATCACTTTTGGGGCCACGGGACCCAGCAGGAAAAGGCCTGTAACTCAACTGAAAAGATAGCGCGAAAGGGACCTTTTCGCCAATTTGCCGTCTAACAAGAGTTTTGCCAGCATAACCAAGCATGTGGGCCCCTAGCCTGGGCACAGCCCTACACACCCCACATGGTCTCGCACTCCCTAAATCACTTTTGGGGCCACAGGAACACAGCAGGAAAACCTACCCCACCCCAAAAACGCTAATTTGGCATGGAAAGGGGCGTTTTTTCGCGAATGTTCAGCACCCCATTTCTCCACAACCAGAGTTTTCCCACTATAGCCGCTTACATGGTCACGTAGGGGGAGGAGGGGCCTACCTTACCCACTAGGTCGCCAGCTCCCTAAATCACTTTTGGGGCCACGGGACCCAGCAGGAAAAGGCCTGTAACTCAACTGAAAAGATAGCGCGAAAGGGACCTTTTCGCCAATTTGCCGTCTAACAAGAGTTTTGCCAGCATAACCAAGCATGTGGGCCCCTAGCCTGGGCACAGCCCTACACACCCCACATGGTCTCGCACTCCCTAAATCACTTTTGGGGCCACAGGAACACAGCAGGAAAACCTACCCCACCCCAAAAACGCTAATTTGGCATGGAAAGGGGCGTTTTTTCGCGAATGTTCAGCACCCCATTTCTCCACAACCAGAGTTTTCCCACTATAGCCGCTTACATGGTCACGTAGGGGGAGGAGGGGCCTACCTTACCCACTAGGTCGCCAGCTCCCTAAATCACTTTTGGGGCCACGGGACCCAGCAGGAAAAGGCCTGTAACTCAACTGAAAAGATAGCGCGAAAGGGACCTTTTCGCCAATTTGCCGTCTAACAAGAGTTTTGCCAGCATAACCAAGCATGTGGGCCCCTAGCCTGGGCACAGCCCTACACACCCCACATGGTCTCGCACTCCCTAAATCACTTTTGGGGCCACAGGAACACAGCAGGAAAACCTACCCCACCCCAAAAACGCTAATTTGGCATGGAAAGGGGCGTTTTTTTCGCGAATGTTCAGCACGGAAAGGGGCATAACCATTTCTCCAATGGCAGGACTGGCTCTTTTTCATTGTCTGCGCATGTGCGATACTATAGGATCAGTATTTGATAAAATGCTTCCGGTCGATGACAATGGGCTATTTTTATAATATTCAAATTGTGTGCCAAAACATTTGCGTTCTAACATTTGCGTTCTTCGTCAAAACTTTTGCGTTGTAACTGGGCGTAGACTATCATAAATCCGATATGTTATATGTGGTTATCAGCCTATCAATCTGCTTGTCTCTCTGTCTGTCTGTCTGTCTGTCTGGCTCTCTTTCTCTCTCTCTCTCTCTCTCTCTCTCTCTCTCTCTCTGCCTCTCTCTCTCTCTGCCTCTCTCTCTCTCTCTCTCTCTCTCTCTATTTGCCTGATTTGTTCCGAATAAACTAGCTTGTTAGTTAAAGCTTATACTTGTATTGGTGGTATGAAAAGCCGTTCAGTTTTTATCAGCCGCTTGATCGACAATGCAAAGAGCTACGTGCATTAAGGCTTTCATGGCCCCCCTATGAGGTTAAGTTATAAAATAATGTTTTTCACCAATTCGTGTTTATTAGTTTATTAGAGCAATAACAAAGTAAAAATCTCAAATTACTTTGACTTTTACTATTGCTATGGTAACAAAAATGGCTGCAAAAATAGGCTGAAAATCGGGAAAGGACCATTTTAGAGCAAAATTGAGAGGTTTGACAGAAAAATTAACGTAGTGCACAAGCAAATACCAAAAAGATAATTTAACAGAAGATGAGAATTACCACAGCACACAGCATATTAAGGGAGTTTGTGTATTTAGCTGTACTGATATCTAATTCTTAAAAAGGGTCTCAAAAAGCATTAAATTTGGTCCAAAATGTCAATTTCTCTGTTTTAAGCCTATCTTGTCTGCCATTTTTGTTACCATAGCAACGGTAAATTTACTTAAATGCCGATATGTTACACTTCAGTTATTCTTCTAATAAACCAATCAAAAGGAATTGGTGAAAACCAATTTTCAGTTGATTTTTTGGATCTAGAATAGCCCCTTAATGCACGTGCCCATTTTTCTTTTATTTATTAAATCAATCAGTTAACCGTAGATTCGAACAATCGATCAGAACAAAATCCATAATCAAGACATGAATGTTTAGTCATATTTCTGCAAGTTCACTTAAGGGGTAGTAGAGTGTGTGTTTTGCAATATCTTACAATAGGTGGCATTACTATCACATACTAACCAATCTGATTTGAACATTGTGGTTACATGTCACATAATTGTTTACCACATCACCAAATCATGTGAGTCGTCCGATTGGTTGATTCACTGAAACCGCTTTTTTGACCTGGCCATGTGGGAAATGTTTTCAAAAATGTTTAGTGTAGAAATTCATTCTGTCACTAATACTGTAATACCGTGTTATTATTTAGCTACCAAAGAGTATTTAGATGTCTCAACAAACGAATTATTTATAGCCATTCAGTGCTTGCTAATTGTTTAACGTAGTGTATGGCGGATTAACACAAAACCCAGTTTCTTAGCAAACAAATCATTCTTTGAGTATCGCGTCTGCGCAGCCAATGGGTGTTTTTGTTTAAAACGCCCCCATAGTTTTTAGCGAAAAATTACAATCGCGGGTTTGCGAACACCAAAGGTACAGACCAGCCTACGCATCTGCGTACTAAGTTTAGCGCCTCTGTCATTCGCCTTTTGCTAAGAGCGAAATTATAATTTTCTATGTAGTCTCTGTAGCTGAGCAGGGTGCTTTGAATCTCACTTAAACACCGAAAACAGGCAGTTTTCTCACGAATCGGCAAATTATATTCTATGAAAGAACCATCTTATTGAGACGTAAGAATCGGTTCTTTTAAGTACCCACATCAACTAAAAAAATAAATAGACAATCCAAACAACACCTAAGGTCATGTGGACGGGGCCAGGCTTAACGTCTCGTACCCCGCTTAACTGGGGGAGACGGGTATTGAAAGTGTAAAACGAGCCCAGGGCCCAAAATTACAATGCCTCCTTTAAGTTAAGGAAGACTTAAGTATTGATTTTTAGGATGCGAAAAATAACGTTTCGAAGTAATGGTTTCGTTTTTTTCTGTAGATCGCCATGATTTCTTAACTATATGTACTGCGTTAATCCTGGCAATTTATCAAACATTTAATGTAACATGTTGAAATATCAATACTTAAAAGTCGTCCTTTACTTAAGGAAGCATTCTAATTTATCGTAGTGTTTTTGTTGTTTGTTTGTTTGTTTATTTTGAGGCTTAACGTCCCAGTCAATATTTTTCAGTAATTTCGGGACAATTTACTGTCTTCCTGAATAAAACCAGTACTTAGCATCGGATAAAGTGTCTTGCTCAAGGACACAACACAGTGACTTCGCAGCGGTGAGTAACCCTTATATGAGCCGTGACATGTGATTTCCAACAATATTGCATTTTGACAAGTGTAGGCTCAGACGAGCCTGAGCAGCCTCCTTTAAGCAAATTCCAAATGATCTTCAGTCAGTAGCTTAATTCCAGCGACTAGCAAATGCTCTGATCAGACTGCGCGTATGCGCAGGCTGGTCAGAGCCTTACCACAATGTTGAAAATCTCATGTCGCGGCACATATCATCTAACGCTCTGGGCCACTGAGCTTCGTACCAGTAGTATTAGTTAAAATGGTAGTTGTAGTAGTGGTAGTAATGGTAGTAAGAGTAGTGGTGAGTTAAGGGCATGTTCATATGCTCAGTGGTAGAAAATAAAATAATAACGTTATGTTTACCACCTTAATCCTGCACTGGAAATACTTCGAAATGCCATGTTTCGTTCATCAAGGGGGTCCAAGAGGCAAAAAACTCGTCCTGTATCAACTTGGTACCGGAACATCTCGGACTTTGATTCACATCTTTTAATCAAACAAGCCAAAGCCGCAGATGTCTGTCAATGACATTTGACGTAAATCTCTCGAAAAAGGCGGATCTAGATCTCTCGAAAAGGTGGAGCTAGATCTTATGAATATCTTATGAATACTTAGTGATGTATACCATTAAAAACCTATCTTCGTATGTTTGCGAAGCGCAGTCTAATTAGCGCATTTGTTATTTGCCCACATATAAGTATCATATCTTGACTTTCGAAAAGCATAATTTCTTTTTTCCAGGTAGTCTTCGTAGCTGAGTATGCTGCTTTGAATCTAACTTTGTCTAAACACCGATGTTAGGTTTTCTCATGTCACGGCACTATTTCTATCAGATTAAAACAAAGCTGCGCGCTCAAAAGAGCCGTATTATTGAGTCGGCGGTTCGTTTGAGAGTAACCGACTGAAATATAATATAAAAAATACACTCTTATCTGGAGGTCTGTCCCACCCACCATTATCAATAAGGTCATGTTGAGACGGGACCATGGCTTAAAGTCTCATCCGACTGACTGCTTATGTTGAGGATTACATGTAACGTCCCAGTCGCGCAATGCCTCAGTAGTAGGCTGCTTGACTCGAGACCGAAGGCCGCGGGTTCGAGCCTCACCGGCGTCACTGCGTTGTGTCCTTGAGCAAGACACATCAATCCTAGCTTAGTACTGGTTCAACCCATCCCGACGTATCTGAAAGATTGATGACAGGTACGTAAAGAATCAAATAAAAAACAAAACAAAACAAAAAAACGTCCTAGTTAATTATTTTCGGACAAAGTATCTTGCTCAAGGGCAAACACAAGAGATTTACACCAATTTTTCACATGGGATGATTTTATAGAAATTTATCGTAGATGTGATCATTTTGGAACAGATTCTTCACATTTGTGAGGATTTGGTACCGATACTTCTGGGAGCGCAGCGGCTCAGAGGTAGAGTGCTTGACTCGAGACCGAGGGGGGCGCGGGTTCGAGTCTCACCGGCGTCACTGCGTCGTGTCCTTGAGCAAGACACAGTAATCGTAGCTTCAACCCAGGAAGACCCGTCCCTACATAACTACATAAATGAAAAATTGTTGATAGGACATAAAGAATCAAATCAAACAAAAAAACAAACTAACCGATAATTCTCATTCGTGAAAATTTGGTACCAATTCTTCGCAGCTGAGAAAAATCGTACCAGTTCTTCACACATTAAATATTAAGTTTGAGCACAAATTTTACACCTCCAAAATCACACCGGGTAGACGGCAATCGAAAATGCCATCAACAATCGACGAACGCGTATCAAAAATCGATAGAAACGGTGTTTTCGATTGCCATTTGTCGCCACATTGTTTCTATCGATTTTTGATCTACGTTCCTCGATAGTATTGGCGTTTTCGATTGCCACCTACCCGGTGTGAAAATTATCGAAAGTGACGCTTTGTACTGGTACCAATTCTTCACATTGGGGTGAAATAGGAAAAGTGAAACTTGCGGTTCAACAGCGCTCTGTACTTTTTATTTTTAATAGTAGTTTAAGAAATAGAAGTATAGTTAGTTAAATGCCAGGCGCGGCGGCTCAAAAGTAGAGTGCTTGACTCGAGGTCGAGGGTTCGAGCCTCACTTGCATATGCATCCTTGAGCAAAAATAGTAAATGAGTATGGTCAGGAAATACAACAATCACAAATTGCAGACAACCCCGTGGGGCTGCGAGGAAGAACCACACGACAATCACGAAACTAAGCAAAGCAATCAGCCCTCTGCTCCCCATCAAGATGATTGCAAAGCTAGAATGGGAAGAAAAGCAGCAAGCACCTAAAATTGGGCCACTATCGGCCCACCTGCGAAGCGCCTTTCGGATGGTGTTTCGCTAGCGTGCCGATAGTGGCCCGAGATTGGATGTTTGATGGGAAAGTAACACACAACAAATCATAGAACAATTATAGAATCCCACAATATGAGTAACAATCAACAACGAATCAACATAAAACAGAACCACGAGAACAGACAGCAGCCACTGGGGGTTTAAATACATTGTATTCGCTCTACTTTCCACTGTTGTTGAAGCACACAAATGTTAAGCTCGTTGACTCGTTAAACTCGTAAGTATGTTAAGAAACTGTATCATCTGCTTATCACTTTATCATCTGGATCAAACCAGGAAGATCTGTCCAAGTCTGACTGAAAATTGTTGACTCGGACATAAAGAATCAAAATAAAACAACATGAAAAAAATCACGTTTGACCGGGACGTAAAGATCCAAAAAAAATCAACATGTTTATATAACGGCCTGCACAGTGTGAAGCTGTTCCGGCCGTTCCTGCTGGCATGAAATTCTGTTCCAGCCGGATCCGGCTGTCCTGCTAGCTTCACGAAACTCATGTTCAGAGTGCATTTATGTCAAACTTTCTACCGTTCAGGATTGTGTTAAATAAATGAGTTAGGAAGTTAGACTCTGGTGAGCCTGCGCTGATGCCTGAACCTTCGCTCAAACTGAGTGAAAAAAATCTTGCACGACGAATGCACATGTAGTAGAAAGACAGCTAAAACTCTAGCTTTCTGCAGGCAGCTTAGATTAAGCATGTGTTTTGGGTGCTCAAAAGAACCGTCTCGATGAGACGGTTCTTTTGAGTACCCACAACATATGTTTTGGTTGAGAAATGAGAAAAATTATTTTTAGTTACGCACTCTTATCTGAGGGCCTCCAACCGGGTTCCATATGGGTCACATATGGGCTGGCCCATGTAAATAAAATGAAATAA
Organism: Loripinus fragilis; assembly: GCA_964019695.1. Taxonomy (NCBI): domain Eukaryota; kingdom Metazoa; phylum Mollusca; class Bivalvia; order Lucinida; family Lucinidae; genus Loripinus; species Loripinus fragilis. The sequence goes on from CAXHUL010000381.1 coordinate 525,425, forward strand.
ATAGAAGAAGCAGGGGCGGATCCAGGATTTCTTCCGAGGGGTCAAATTTACAAAAGGGGGTTTGAACTGAAAAGTGCACCTGATAATTTTATAGTTTATGATGATTTCTTTTTATATTCCTCATGAAAATGAAATATTTTGTCTCAAAAGGGGGTTCAAACCACATGAATTCCCTCTGTATCCGCCACTGAAGAAGCTATTCTTGCATTATAAACGAGGAAATAAGTTTTTATAAATATGTTGATATCATTTCCGTTTTCTTTGGGGCTTTTATATGAGACCCTTATGGGACCCATCTGGGCAACCCGCATATCAGACCCATGTGAAACCCGGTTGCACACCCCATTGGGTCCATGGGACCCATATAGGCATGTTTGCTGGGATGTATCTACATGTACATGAACCCGTGAGGCATTACACTTATCACAGCGCAACTGACAGCAAAAGCGGTCTCTTTTTAAAGCCATTTCTTACTTTTATAACCTATAGGCTCCCATGGCACTTAGTTGCAAACATATAGGCTCCTGTGCCACGGGTACGGCTCATTATCCTGTGCCACAAAATGGTCATTCTTCTCTCAACGTATAGGCTCCTTAGCCGTCTTGTTTTCAAACATCACCCTTCTTTGCTATGAAAAACCAATTTTAAAAGCAAAACAGACGCCTTTAGTAAGGGGGTGGAACATAAAACGCTTTCTGCTGTGGTGTCGGCCGGCAAAATTGTCTCAATTTTTTTGTTAAGTTTTGCTTCACTTTCCAACGCAAACTAAATCGCCGAAAACAGAGCAGTCATTTTCTGTTCAACTTTGTAGACGTGACTTGATATCAGCCTTATCATATGTTTCAAAATCCATCCAGTTAGAGGCTTAAAGTCCCGTGGCGATTGATTTTATGTTTCTTACATCGCAAATAATCTGATGTTGGCGCAGATTTTGAAGTGTCTCCTCTCCCCGAGTCTTGTTTTTGGCGGATAGGCTCCTTTTCTGGACCGGATAGGGCTCAGGAAAAGCAGTTTTGCACGAATAGGCTCCTTTGCGTCTATATACCGTGGTGTAATGCGCAGTGATCCGAAAATTCATTAATCGGTATAATATTGAATTCCTTAATCAGACTAAAATTATTATTTTCTAGTAAAATATAATCGACTGTGCTCATTCCATTGTGACTGATAAAAGTGAACTCCCCAATACCACTATCGCTATGTAAGCGGCCATTGCCTATTAATAGATTAGTTGATTTACATAAGTCAATAATACGTTTACCATGTGCATCGAGAACGTGGTCTTTGTTTACCCTATCACTACCGCGGAAAATGGGCTCTACTGCGGAGTCATTATCTAAGTATTTATCGAAAACAATAAAATCTGGCTCAATCGACGTTCTTGCGTTCAAGTCACCTATTACAAATACGTTGCCTTTCAATTTATAGCGTTCAATACCCAATTCAATTTGCTCAAATAAATCATTTTCTTGTTGATTTAACAATCTAGATTCACGTGGTGAAATATATACGTTGCACAAAAACACATCAGTGTCAAAATTAAATAAACTTTTGCAAAGTTTTAGCCAAATTATTCCACTTTGATGTTTATCTTCTATTTGAAGTTTATTTTTTAGCTCCAGTTTATAGTAAACGGATATACCGCCACTGTACCGTCCTTTTCTGACGTTGGGTGATTTGTTACCATATAAATGAAACGCTTCATATCCATTTATATTTAAATTATAGTTCGATTTTGGTGATAGCCATGTTTCTGATAAAACTACAATGTCATAATTGTTTATATGCTCTATGAGCTCTGGATCGGATAATTTTCTAGTTAGACCATTCACGTTCCATGAGAGAATACCAAGTTGCTCCTCTTGACGTCGTTAATTTTTAGGTTTGTATGGTTGTCCGTTGACGTAAAGCTTTTTGCCGATGAATTTGGTGTTGTGACCTTTATTTCTCTCGGCCTGCATAGCTGGGTAGAGTTGCTTCCTTGCTTCTCGCCATTCCTTTGGTAACTGGATCCCTACCCCAAGATTATCTCTTTTCAAATCATCTTTGAGTCGAAATGCTGTTGTACGAACTTGCTCCCGATCATTATAGTAATGGAATTAGGCAATGATCGGCCTCGGTTTATTTGGTATGACTCTGCTTCCCAGACTGTGGGCTCTATCTAGAGTAATATTGGTAGCATCAATATCTAGCTTGCTTTCTATCAGTTCCTTTACTAGGAGATCACATTTTTCCTGTTCAGCATCAATATTTTGCCCTGGACCAGACTCACGAATACCGTAGAAGATAAGGTTGTCGCGCATAGAGCGAAATTCCTGATCAAGCACTTTGCTATTCAAACGTTCAAAGTCTTGTTCCATCTTGGATACATCTTCAGCAAGCGAAATACATGAGTCCAAAACTGTGGTGATGTGTTATAGTAATCAGGAGTTGAGGGATGAAAACGTTTATTTGAAGTACTCACATCTTTACTTTCCGACTGAGATGTATCTAAATGCCTGGCTGTGCAATGTTTACATTTGGAACCGGTTTTCACATTGTCCTCTATACATGTACACGTGTCGTCCGATGTTATGGGTGATATATTTTTCCTTTTATTACCACCAGTGTCCTTATTTCGCTTTCCTTTCTTAGATGGCATACAGAATTCACCGTCCACAAACCCAAAATCCACACAAAAGTGTTCAAAAAACGTTTTTTCTCCATTTAAGACATTATAAAATTGTGGAGCTCGAAAATCCACGTCAGCTCACCAGGGGACATAATTCAAGTCTTAAGACATGGCATGTAGTGGTGTGAGTCAAACGTTTTTTTAGTGGTTTGTAATGAGCGCCTGCCGTCGAAGTGAATATAATTCATCTTTAGAGAAGTCAAACACTTGTCCGTGCCCGCCAAAATGATCAATTCTTGCTGTATGTCACAAAACATCGTGAAACACTGCCAGCTGGTACCGCTAAAACAGCATGTCCCATCAAAAAATGTTTATTTCTACAGTGTTTAAAACCGTTTTCCACCTCATTTTCAATGCCAAAATAATGAGCACATTGGAAATCACGTTCGGTATAAGTTTTATTTGTAATGGTCTTGATTCGACTGATATATTATCAAAAACAGAAAACGCTTTGAGTACGGCAATTTACCAGTCCGAAGTACGGCAACTTGAAAATAACATTAAATTTACAGTACGGCAATTTGCATCGACATGTTTGTCTGTGAAAACTCCCCCAAACCACCCAAATCACCCTAAACGAACACAAAAACCAGCCTCTCCAGCTTCAAACAACCTCGTGTCCCCAAACACACCAAACCAAACACCTCAGCACCAGATATGGGCCAGAACACGAAACTTTGGTACTTGTCGCATATTCGCAAAAGTTTTATTTAATACGCTGATGCTGACGTAGATCTTATGGAGACTAACTTCTATACCTCCATCCATTTGCATTGTGTATGAGAGCAGCAAAGGCCCTGGCGAGACTGCGCGGATGCACAGGCTAGTCTGAGCGTTTGGCTGCTCGTAGTACACAATCTCATGTACATGCGTACGGGTGTAAATGGGGATTACTGAATAGCGAATTATGGCCATAAAATTAAGCGATTAGCGAATATTGACCCTAAAAGTTAACGTTTTGAGATTTTAGGGCTAATTTGACCAAATAGCGGAATTTTAAGTGCTAGTGGTTAGCGAATTTCGGACTAAAATTTAATGAATAGCGATTTTTGGTTGAAAAAATACCAAATATCGAAATGACGCGTTTTCGATGGAAGAAAGTTATTCCAATTCGTTTTTACAATAAACCGTTACTGATTACCGATTTTGGGGGCTATTTTTATAGATACTGAATTTTGGGTCTTAATTTTTCTGATTACTAATTTTTAGGTGTAAATTTTACTGATCAGGTGATTTTGGGCGTAAATTTTACTGATTAGCGATTTTTGGGTCTAAATTTTACTGATTAGCGATTTTTAGCCCAAATTTTAATGATTAGCGACTGTCGTACCAACCAAGAGTGACAGCGACGTTATATGTTGTTTACAATTGCTAAGTATATAGTACAATGCTAGTACAATGTTAAACATTAACGTGTACAGTACACCTCATGTTAGAAGATGCCGCTTTAATCCTATCCTGAAGGTTGCTCTCACTGTCACTCTTAGCTGGCAGGACAGTAAATTCTATTTGGAAAGGCTGGTTTAATGTGGTGGTTTGGTTAATTTCTTCAACCGTGGGTGGATATTTGAACATAATATTTCCACTCCTCTTATTACAAATTGTAAAATTAACCTGTACTCTCGATTTCGACTTGAATTGTCTTGTAAGTGCATCGAGATTAGACACCCAGCCAGGGTCTGAAAAATGAATAATGTTAAGCGTAGACCAAGCTTTTTTGTAAAAGTTTAAACTTGTGTAAGTAGTAAGGGAAATAATTAAGTGATAATACGAGCCGAAGCCCACAACCACAAAGCCAATTAAACTCGAGTTCAAACGACTCCGCTTACACCAAGACGAAAACCACATAGGCGTAGCTAGGAAGCTTTGGGGGAGGGGTGTTAAGCCTCAATACTTGTGTGGGGGGCATGATGTTTTGGCAGAGGGGTCCAACTTTTACTTTTTGACAGGGGACACTGTTAGCGTGACGACATAGAGCCACCAGCGAAACGCCATTGAATTTGCTGGCTAACCGATGATGGCCCAACATTGAATGCTAAGTTGGCAACTTTGTGATTCTTCACTGGACCAGCATTGCAAGGGTATAACATATTTCTGCGATTTTCAGGGGGATCCAGAGACCCCTGCTTCCTCCCCCGGATACACGCATGAATACCTGCAACATTTTCAGTACAATACAAGAGGGTCCGTGGAAGCACCCCCAAACCTCCACAAAACCATATCGCACCAGGCTCAACCGCAAACTAACCAGCACGTATTCCATACAATCTCACGACCAGGATAACCACAACCTTTAAAGCAGACTTTTGCGCATCATGAGTGGGCCTCTCACAGGGCGATTAATACAAGTACTATAGTAAAGAAACCGGCAAGGGCCCTAAGCATGTGGGCCCCTCTGTGAAATAAGCAGACGAAAAATGTGAAAATCTGGATCCGCGCATGCGCAAATGCGATGAGCACCAAACCCTGGTGCACTTAGATGTACATGTATGTCCAGTGTTTGTGTGTGTGTGTGGGGGGGGGGGATACTCTCATTTATACATATACAATGTATACATGAAAATCCCAAAAATATTGAAATGAAAAGTTTTTGTACCCCTAAAAATGGTCTGAGCCTACATATAAGCCATGACGTGGTTTCCAACAATGTGGCATTTTTGCAGGTATGGACTCAGACGAGCCTGTACATACAGCCATCCTTTAAGCTTAGAAACTACAATTATGTTCGATCAGTAGCTTAACAGCCATAGAGTATTTAAGTGACTAGCAAAGGCTCTGATCAGTCTGCGAGTATGCGCAGGCTGGTCTGAGCCTTTGCTGGTCGCACATACCACATTGTTGGAAATCTCATGTCACGACTCATTATTATGTGTGAGAATATCAGAGTCCCCCCCCCCCCCCGGCAAGTATGTTAGTACACGAGGCAACGGTTTTAATTTGTCAAATAGTCCAGTCAATTTACTTGAAAATTTGACCAAACCTCAAACAAATTCCTTCAGAAAAGGTTTTTAGATTTTCATAATCTATAAGGTCCATAGATTAACAGAAAAAAAGTCCTCAAAAAAAATCGCAGGCAAAATGCATTTTTCAGGGGTCAAAAAAGGGGCCTTTCCAGCAAATATGTGAAAAATGATATTTTTGTGTTTGTTTCAATTCTCCAGCAATATTCTTTTACATTAACATTTTGAACTTAATTTCTTAAAATCTTTATTTGACACAATGTTAAAAAGGTACCAGAAGAATAAAAGGAAGTATTTTCCTCTCCAAATGCATTTTTTGGGGCAAAACCTGCAAAAACTAAAGAAAAAATGTCAAAAAATGAATTTTCGGTATTAATCATAAGCATGTGTAGAATATATCCTAAAAATGTATTATCTTTTTTATTATAAAGAAGATAGCAAGATGTGAAGTCAAGAAACCAACATAAATAGTACCATTTTAGGGTTGAAGGAGGGGGAAGATGGGGCAGGATAGGGGAGGGGGCACAGTCCCGAACATTTGAACATAGTGAAAAAGAGATTTCTTAGCTTAAATATGTATTTATCCAACTTGTTTCACATTTTCTTTAAATAGCTCAACAGTAGATGCAAATACAATGCTTAAATATGTTACCTGAAAATGTATTCTGATAATTCGTTATAAAATATGTTTTTTTTAAGTTTATTTATTTGTTGTTTTAGTGGGTGGACGGGGTTGGAAATCATGTAACACTAGAGAAAACAAATTAAACTGTGGGCTGGATAGTCAATTCCTCACACCCACTCACCCTGGTGATGCCGCAGACATATCTATATCTTAAAGGGCAATCATTATGCGCAGAACGATTGATAATTGCACTATTAGCAACTCATAGCCTGTTACATACGTTACCAAATTGAAAGTGTCAAAAATCACTCCTGACAGTTTGGAGTATAACTCAAAATAGTTATATTAGACTTTATCTTTATTAAAAGTATGTATGTATTCTATGTATTTAACATTTTAGCTACAAATGCAGGCTTTTAGAAAATAAGTTTGGCTTCCAGTTGTGTGGTGTACGTTACATATTTAACATTGCCTCTAAATATTTCAATGTTGGTGTCATGTAAGAAAGTAAGGGTGCAAAGATCAAAGATAAGTCATTTGTGTTTGCAAATAAATTTTGTAGCATTTGAAATATTTGTCAAATGAAGTGACAAGATAAATAATTTGTTTTGTCTTATTTTTAAATAACGTTTTGGGTTCTGCCATTGTCAATGTATCTGTAATGAGCTGATAAGCACCCCTTACCCTAACAGACTATACCATTTATATGGCAAACCATTACAACCAACTAGGTGTTTTGCATTTTATGATGTGTTTCTGTAATTATGACTAAAGTTCTACAAAATCACAACACTTCTACCCATTGTTGTGGGGTAGAGGACTCAATATAATAAATGTAACTTACGTTACAAGGCGTAAATCAAGAATCAGGACATGAAATTCCTGATCAAATATGACTTTGCTCCTAGGGAGATCTAAAACAAAGTATTACTTTAAGGAGTAGTCATTTCTGTGTTGAATTAAAGATGTTTTATCTGTCGAGGTTATGTTGTAATGACTGTTACAATTCATTTCCTATAGTCAATATTACGTCTCCCTATATGTGGCTTTACAATTTCTTTACCCTGAAATGGCCAGTGATTGTTTTGCCATCGCTGTTTTGGCAAGATTGTATCAAATTTATAACAGAAGTCATACAAAGTATTCTTACATTATTATTAATGATTTTATTATCCATCTCTGTAATGTATGTAACAAATTGTCTTGTTATTGATTTTTAAAAAGCAACAGTTCTCTTGCCTAATTAACATTACCACCCCAACCCATCCTAAGGAAATTTGCAATCTTATTCTACCTTAAATAGCGATTGTTAGTGTAGTAAAAAGCGATGTCATCTGCCTGTTTTTGATTGTATACATAATTACACTATTCAACGTAGCATAAGTCATTTGATCGTTTGTGGTATATGCTAGCTCTAAGCAGCTAGACAATTCCAATATTATAAGGATGCCTATGGTCTAAAAAAATTGACATCCTACTTACAACAGAAATTCTTAGAATCTGAGTTTGCTGTTTTATGCAGCAACTAACACTGCCCTGAATACTGTAATGCTGACTTATACTGCTAAGTGAAAAAAAACTATACTCTTGTGATTTTTTTGGATATTTTAGCAAATGTCTTGACTGACAGAATTACTTGTCTTTTAGTATAAAAAATGTATGTGGTTTTATCTTTAAAAAAAATAGTAAGTGAGTATGATCAGGAAATAATTTGTACGCAATGAGTTTTTAAAGCTTCATCCCCATGCACAATTCGTGATAAACGAATTTGGATGGCAGTATATTTTAAATATCTAAATTTAATTAATTTTATGTAAGATTTGGTTTGTAAAATAAAACATTTTCAAACATTGCTGGGATCCCATGATCCAACATCATAGATGTAACGTTCGTAACACGAACTAATATATCTGGACAGCATCACAAAATAGTGTAACGCTGGCTTAAACCATTCACAAGTACCCATTTCCGTTGATGTATTCTGTATTTTCACCATGATGATACTTTAAAATATAAAGTGCATTATAGATAAAGCAAATGTTATGTTTCTATTTCCAAAAGCTTGCCTGTAATGGGCTTTTAAACAACTTACACCCCCTCTATTCCCCATTAATTAAAATTTCACACATGAAAGCTGTTATCATGGCCCTGGTTTCCCTCTATTTTAAGCATTAATAAGATATGGTGCTTTATCATGCAACCAGAAAAGGGTTGGCTCATTTATAAAATTAATCAAATTTGAAATTACCATGTTAATGTTTTTGCAAGCTACTTAACAGGGGCCTGATGATGTTTGAGAAGGCCAACAGGGCAACCCTTTGTAAATAAAGAAAAACTTTCAAACTTAGAAACTCAGCAGAGAGATGTGATTTGTTCAAGTTAATGCATGTTATGCCATACTTTCTTGTCAATGTGACCAGGTGTAAAACATTTTTCTCTTTTGTTGGGATAAAACGACGCATACAATGAATGTAACGATGCTGATATGATATAAAAATGTAAACTGACACACACCTGACCTAATAATGTAAATATGATAAGCAAACCATATATTACACATGTTATTGTCGCAAATAATCTTCATTCTCTTTTGATGAAATAAAGACATTTTGAGGTACATTCTAAAATTAAGAGTCACTTTTTTGCCTATGTTTATATCAACAAACACTGGAACAGCAGAAAGAAATCTCATTTAGCTAATAACTGTAGTCAGAAGGTCACAAGCGTCTCATCAGATTGTAACGAATCTATGCCATGCAAAGTCGAGTTGGTGTTATTAAAATTTATCATATCTTTGTTCTTTTCTACTGCTGAAACCAGAATACCACTTCAGCCATCCCAGGATTGGGTTGGGGGCGTTATATGATCTTATATTTCATAAACAGACTCAATCTAGTTGTTTTATAGCTTGTGTGTTTGCTCTATTTCCAAATGGTCACATTGCTCATATTATTTTGTAATTGATTTTCCAAGGAGATTCTTCAAGTTCATAATTCGGTATTTCAATGTTGCTGCAGCTCCAAGAAAATACAAGACCTTGTTACAAGACCTTTTCAGGCACAGTTGCAGCGGTTGCTCTTCACTACATGAAGATTAGGCAATATTTCTAGTGCTGCATATTGGTTAAGTTTTAATTGGTAAGCCTGCCAACCTCCTTCCGTTGCATCTAAGTAATTACCAATTCAAGTCTACACATGTACTCAAACTCAGTATAAACGGACTGGTCACTGGCGGAAATACAAAGTTATGTTGTTGTGGCTTTGTTTTTAGCGCTATTTCAAAGTACTACAGCCAGTAAAATTGATTTGGAACGTACCTGAGATAATAAAAAGTTATTCCCGGTATGCAAAGTTAAAATATTACAAGTTAAGGTAAATAAAATTGAAGTTTAATAATCTTTTTAGGGTGATTTCTGACGATATTCGGCTAAAAGTGCCAAAAAATAGCTAAAAGGGTCCCTTGGTTTCTTGCTGATATTCATAAAGAGGGAAAAGCTCAGCCTCGACAACGTATTTCCAATATTTACATTTACCTGTATGTCAGTTACCAGTCTGTGTATACTGGGTCCGAGACATGTATAACAAATCTGGAGAAAAACAGATCTTTTAAGACATCTCTTTCTCTCTCGCACTCACTGGCCTATTGAACGATTGGTTGCCAGCAATTAGGTTAAAAACTATCAAAAACTATCATAGTATTTGTTTTAAGATTTAATGCACCCTACCCAACAAATTTGCAACGGAAACATCGATCTTAGATGGACTGGAAACATACCGAAAACGGCGACCAGTAAATATCGGATTTCCTTTCCTATAGGAGGTTTTATCGTGACGTACTTCCGGTTCTATAAATAGACTTGGGATATACTGGCCGTCAACTGTGTATTGTCTAGATAGGGAAAGCAGTAGACATAGTCAACATTTTCCACCGATTTTAAGTTCCCTTGTTACAATTTGCTATTTAATTTATATAAATGTGAATTGTAAATGCATCTTGAATGCATCTAGAAATACTTCGTCAAATAATATTAACATTTATTGAGATAATGTGTCTGTCGTTGTGTTTGAAATGAATTAAACTTTTCAATTCAATTTAACACAACAAAAAATTACCACTTTAAGGCAACTATTTTGATAATTAACGAACTTTGGTCAATGACACACTTCATTTAAAAAGTGTTTGCTAACAATAAACAAGGCGGTCGTTTATTTATTATTTTTTTTATTTTATGTAACTAGACTCTGAAACCGAATATAGATATTTTCAACTATTATTGTAAAGAACTTACAAATGGAACACATTTTGAAATATATGAACATTGCATTATTTAATTGCATGTACAAAATTTCACCATGTCGCATCGTGGGGTGCAGGGCAACTCGACCCAAAAATATATAAAAACAATCCTCTTGAGCAGCAAAGGCTCATGTGTGCAATCTCGCAAGAACACACACTGCTACAACAGCTATTTCAACAAAACTGAATAGATGATTGTGGAAAGAAAGGAACTAACAAAAAAAAACGGACAGAATGAGATGGTCGCTGAAAAAACAACAACACTTTCCTCTCAAGCAGAGAATGCTAATATGAGACTGCACTTAGCCTAAGCGTATTCCTGCAAGAAAACTCAGTGCTATAAAATAACTGAGGAAGTTGAAGAACAGACATGACATGTGCACTTAAAAAAAATAAAAAAAAAAAAAACAATAAAAAAAACAAAAAAAAAACACACTTTCCTCTCCAGCAGCGAAGGCTCATACGGGACTTCACATGCGCGCCATTTTCGCAAGAAAGTTTCGCCGGGTCTGACCTGGGTCCAAGCTGTTTGAAAAGGTTATCAGCGGACGACACTAGTAGCAGATGATTAAGGACGCAAATGGGCGCTGAAAAAGAAACATAACATTTTTCCCCGATGATCGAAGGCTGATACGAGTCTGCACATGCAGGCATTCTCGCGAGAACATTTTGTCGGGCATGAACTGTTTTCAAAGGTTATTAGCAGACGACACTTGTACATTTGATTGTGGACATAAACTAGGGGCTGAAAAAGAAAAATATGATGTTGACTTTCTTCTCGAGTAGCGAATGCGCACACGATGGCGCTAAAATATAATTACATTTTCCTCTCGAACAGCAAAGGCTCACTCGAGACTGCAGAATGTCAACTTGTTGCATTGCCTTAAGTGAGCCTGCGCAGATTCGCGGGAGCATAAGTAAGATGAAGATGGATATTCAGAAGAAGAAGTGGACAGTTATACGACAAAATATGTGTTAAGTGAAGCTTTTGTGCATACTTGCGCATGTACAGAGAGACAGAAAAACTGATAGAAACATAAGTGTGTATGCGAACAGACTGATAAACCTACATATATGTGCATTTACAGACAGGCCAGTTTCATTTTAATTCATTGCCTGTTTTTTTGGAAAAGCACTAGCTAATGTCTGTCTGTCTGTCTGTCTGTCTGTCTCTCTGTCTGTCAGGACATGTGTATTTTTGTTTCTATCTGTCTGTCTGTCTGAACATGCACATGTATCCGTCTGTCTGTCTGAACATGCACATGTAGGTTCCTTTCCGTGTGCATGTTCAGACAGACAGACGGATAGAAACATAAATACACATGTCCTGACAGACAGACAGACATACATTATATATCAACTAGTGCTTTTCCAAAAAAACAGGCAATGAATTAAAATGAAACTGGCCTGTCTGACAGACAGGCAGACAGACAGACAGACAGACAATATATATTAGCTAGTGTTTATACAAAAACACGGCAACGAATTAAAATGTAACTGATAGAGAACGAATTCAGTGTCGTTGCATTATGTCAGACTTGTTAAAAAGTGTTATAATCTCGGACCCAGTAATTTTGGGTCCAGCATGTCGGCATCCTTTAAAGATCTTTTATGACCCCCTCTTTTATTACACCAATGACAATCACTTGTGAAAACACTCTGATTCGGCCAGTCCGAGGGGCGCGTCGTTCATTTATTCAACAGAGGGTGTTAAAACGGATCTGTTAGAACGACGTCAACCGTGAAAATTAAATATTTAACATGGAATTTTAGTTATTTCTTTCAGACAAATTAATCGTAAGTTAACTGTTTTTAATTAGCCTAATTCAGCTACACTTTGGACTGTCAATAATCACTGGTTTTGAGATGATATCACGGATGCGTGAGAGAGAGAGAGAGAGAGAGAGAGAGAGAGAGAGAACTGGCAAACAAGCAGGTGGATTCACTCTGTGCATCATAAAAGTGCATAAACAAACCAAAATATCGCATGTTTAAAGTTTTTATGGGTTATATTGGAAGAAAATATCAGCGTTCTGGACTTCCCGCAGCCTCATATTTTGCCGTTTAAATTGATAAACGTTTGTTATTCGGAACCATTATTTATCGGTAAGATGTATTTTGAATGTATATCAAAGAATACAAACAAGTTTTGATATGACATTGGCTATAAAAGCCCATTTTCTCAAAATATAAACCCACATTTAACACAGATCCCATAGAGCTGGACGAACCGTTGACGGCCACGGATATGCGCATGCGCGAAAATGACGTCACTTTGGGAATTCCTAAAACCTCCTATGACACGTATGTGCTTCCATGCGTTATTTTCTTGGACGGCACATTTTTTTTGCATCATAAATTTTAGGGGGGAAATCATACGTCTACTTTTTAATAGTATGTACTACTGGTGTGGTTAAAATAATTTTTAAATGCAGAAAATGGAAAAATCTTTAAAAAAAACGGCATTCCGAAATTTGGTTCATGCGGAAATATGTGTTTGCGTCACTTTTAAATATTATATCGTCGAGGATAATTTATATTTTGAGGTCGCCAACTCTTATAAGGAATCCCTACCAACATAATTGAGTGGTCTGTTGCTTCAAATCGCTAATCGTATCATTTTTCTGGCTCTTTTCAAATTAATTTCAAACTAGAGAAAAATATCGAAGCAGACATCGTTTTTGTATCGTTTCCTATAGCGACGGTGTGTTACGTCACTTAACTTTGTACGGCGTACTTGAATTGCCAGGGCGAAAAAACGCAAAAATGACATGTTTTAAACTCTAATTATTCGAAAATGCCTGAATATTTTTCTGAGGACTTTTTGTTGGTTAATTAGTCATAAATTATCTACATGTTCACGCCAAAACGGCTTCTGAAGGAATTAGTTTGAGGTCGAAATGTAGATTGACTGGACTAAAAGTGTTTCATTTATCTGGGCAAGTTGAGTTGGTGTGCTGGAGTGTGTGATGGGACAGGGAAAATTGAAGTCAAGATTGGTGGAAGTTTGGTGTTTTAATGCTGACCCATAAATAACATTTCCGATTTCATCACAAATAATGTCTTATGACGTCACCTTTCAACGTCACGCTCAGTATAGTAAAACCCGGGAACATCTGATTGAATACTTTCACAAATTTGTACTATGTATCGATAATAGACAATATTGGCCCTCTTGAATCATTACGGACATTGGTTGGTTCCCAACGGCAGCTTCTTCGAGAAGAATTCTATCATTTCAAAATAAGTCGCCGTACTGTTCACTAGCAAGACGCCGTCCTGTGATTCTGTGTTGTGTCGCAAATTGCCGTACTCAAGTCGTCGGAAATTTCTCTTGATTATATCCAGCTCCGTTAGTTTTTGGAGAAAACTTTTGCTTCAATATATACACTAGTGATGTCAGTACATGTGCATAATAGCGGATTTAATTGGCATCTTCCACTTACAAGATTACAATGCGAGTTTTGACGCTGACATGAGTTTTCGCGGTACCAGGCAGCTACAATTACAGTAAAAAGTCAACTAAAAATCACTCTCATATCATTGTTGGGTGTATATTTCAAAGATAAATATGTTCAGATAAAAATGTATCCATCTTAACGCATAACGCCGTGATAAAACAGTAAAATAACAACTTTTTCTTACCGTCGTCATGCCTGCCATTTGTTTATAATCGATAAAGTTGGTAGCAAGTTCCGGAGTCGATGCTACACGGTGTATATGGATTTGGCAGCCATCCTGGTCATGTGACCAAGACTGTTAGACAATATTTACAAAATTTATGTTCCCACTTCCCAAGAAGGCCCCACATTAATTTTGGCTTTGATTGGCCAAGCGTCTAAGATAAAAAAATATTTAAAAATAATGGTCATATACATGTATATAGCTCCCGGGCAGGGGAAGATAACCCCCTGGCATCATTTTTCCCAAAATATAAATTTTTTGTTAATTTGGTCATTTGCTGCAAGTTTTACCCTTTAAATGACTTTGTAACAGTTTTCCCAAGCACTAAGGCGACCAAACTTGAACTTGCCATAAAATAGGTCAAAGTCATTACCAGGTCATCATTTATATAACCACAATTTGTAGACCTTGAGTGTCCGATGCTGCATGCCACGTTTCTAGATCATTCATCAGACTTCTGGTTCTGAAGAAGATTTTTTAAAGGTGTTTACCATATATGGGCATAGTGGTCATCTTCGTCATGTGATCCAGCCCATTTATATAAACTTTGGTCCCACATTCCCAAAGATGCTCCACATAAAAACTGGCTTGGATTCAAAGAAGATCTTTGAAAATGGTGGACGACGGACGGACGCCAGCTGGATGGGTATACTATAAGCTCACCATGTGAGCCTAACGGCTTAGGTGAGCTAATGATATATGCATATTGGTTCAATTTGGTTAGTGTTTTGTTCTGAATCAATCCCTCTCTAAATGCGTATGCTTAATTTACTACTAAAGTAACATGAGTCTAACATTTCTTCTGTGATAAACATTTCTACCTGTTATTGCTGTAGTTCTTTTCTGGATTACAAAAAATCAGACATAAAATACTTTTCGAATCAGTTAAAAGGTTACACCAATATCAGTGGCAGCTAAGCTGCCATCAAATTGATTGATTTTAGGTTAAACCTAAGGCTTGCAGTGCAGGTTATATTTTTCCAATTTTATTTTCATATGTTCAAAAACATTTTACAAATATACATGGTAATACAATAGCATTTTCATTATTATAAGCAACATCAAGCAAAAAGTTATATCAATATTTTGAGGCTATGGACAAAATAATCAGTAATTTCATTCGTAAATACAAGTAAGATAGAGATGATAAAACATACAAGACAAAGCTCTATTCTGGTCGTTTTGAGAAAACTTATTATTTTGACCACGGTCAAAAAACAACAAACAAACCAAAACAAACAAACCAAAACTAAAAAAAGGTACTAATAAAAAAGTGAAACACTACGAGTAGAAGCTGTGAACCTTTGATCTTATTTGTTTTTTCGCTACACTGCTATAGTTCTTATAAGACGTGACGCGATCAGAGAGAGAAAATAATCAGTCGTTAAAATATACTTGCCCTTTTACAAAGAATAAATAGACTGTTCATACCTTTTTCACAAAATCTGTCCCTTATGATTTGCGTCTCCGGTTCAATTATAACAAGAATATGTGTAAAGTGCGTAAAGAGCAGCTATTTGTTGTTCTAAAGATTATAGTACATCTTATAACCGCGTATATACATAGCGTATACAAGTCACCTGAAATTCTGACGCTTCAGTAATTTCCATATATTTATCTCGTGCAGACAGCTTACATACATATATGGACTTTCTTGTTAAGGTAGTGCGGAACACATGTCAAAAGATAACCTTACTTTTACTTAAAAGTAAGAGTGTAAGAGTTATCGTTCCTGAATCTTGTTTTTAAAAGAGAATACTTATTTTCTAAGACGGTAGATAGTATTCTCCCCTGACAACTCTTTGATGCTTGAAACGTAATTCTGTAAGTATTTTGCTTTCACAAAAAGAAGGAATGCAAGTATTAGCTTTTAAAAACATCACCCAGAGTATGAAGTCATTCAGTATTTTGATGGTTAAAAATTGTGGACCGTATAAATATACATACTATATACATGTCTCGGTTGCTCTTTCTGCATGCTGCCACTAACCTAAGACCCACCCCAACCCCCAAAAGGGGGGGGGGGTTGTAGACGTGCACATGCCTTGTATGTGACATTCTCATGTTTTAGGTCCCATGGAGGTACACGGTCACTAATGTTTTATGGAGAAATGACGTAACTATTTCAATTACCTTATCACACCGGATAGGCAGCAATAAAAAACAGTCTAAACAATCGATGAATGCTGATAACAAATTGCTAGAAACAGTGTTTGTGATTGCCATTTGTTGCCTATCGGACTACAAACAACAATCCAAAATTCTGTTACTTACAATATTTAACTACGTTCATCGATAGCATTACCGTTTTCGATTGCCGCCTATCTAGTGTGTTTTTGATATACTGAAGACGTAGCCAAAACAATCTGATACAAGGGCTAGGAGTTTTTTTCATGTTACTGTTGAAAAAATTATTTTGTTTCGTTGCATGTTTCATGATGATAAAATGGACATTTCTGCATACATTTTAATAAAATTAATTGGAATTGCATGTGCCTGAAAGGAAGATATATGACAATATAACATTATTTTCTGTATATTAACAGTTGGCAAGCATGGTACAGATGCGCGGATCCAGGAATTTTCATCAGGGGGGGGGGGGAGGGTCCAGGTCAGTCTGACAAAAAAGCTCTGACAACGATTTTTTTAGTCCTCAGCTTATTTTACAGAAGTCAAATGGTCAATTTCAAAGAAATCTATCGTTTTTCAAGGCTCCAGATGGGGTCCAATTTTTTCCAGGGGGTCCAACTTTTTCCAGGGGGTGTCCAATTGATTATTCCTTATAGAAACCCATTTAATTTGTGATTTTCCAGAGGGGGTCCGGACCCCCTGCCCCCCCCCCCCCCTCTGGATCCGCACTTGGTGCAGCCCTCACAGCTTCATGGTTAAGGCTACTATACATTATCTCATTTGGGCTTGGCAAACGTTAATAGACAGAAGAATGTATCATCCTTATATTGTTATATACCTTATGATTGTGTTTACTATAGAAACTTGAGGTGTATCAATCGCTGACAATTGTACATTTTATTTAATAATGTGTCATATTTTGATTGATCGTTGGCCAATCACTGACCGCGGGCTTTATTTCCGATAAAACATGACTGCAGAGGGCATAATTGCCATTTCAACCTGCTCACGGATATCCTCTGCGAGTTAAGATACCGTCGCTTATGCTTTATTGAGAAATAACCAAAATATTCAATTTTCATAAGATACGCTACTTTATTACATCGGATAGGCGACAATCGAGAAGGGTCTGAACAATCGATGAACGTGGATCGCAAATCGCTAGAATTTTCCATTTGTCGCCAGTCAGGCAAACAAACTGCAATCCAAAAAGTCTGTTTCTGACAGTAGTTGATCTACGTTCGTCGATAGCATCAACGTTTTCGATTGCCACCTATCAAATATGTGTATTGATACAATGACTACGTAACCAAAACAATCTGAAACAAGAGCTAGGAGTTATCTTCATTTTTCAGTCATGTTTCTGTTGAAAAAAAGTTTGTTTCCACACCGGATAGTGAGCAATCGAAAACACTCTTAACCATTGACAAACGCGGATCAAAACTCGCTAGAAACAGTGTTTTGATTGCAAAGTGTCGCCTGTTCGATGAGTGATGGTAATAAAAAAAACTATGATTCTAACTATTTTTGGTCTATAATCGTCGATAGTATTGATGTTTTCGATTGCGCCTATAAGGTGTGGTTTTGTTGTATGCTTCACGATGTTACAGTGGACATTTTTTTGGAAATGCTTTTGCTTGAAAGGAAAGTATTCTAGAACTTTTTGGATACTGTAAAGGCGGCACCTCATGACTGCCATATTAGTCTACTTTAGACATAGGTAAAATCTGAAAATGAGGCGTTATAACTACATTCGAAAGTGTTTATTGTTTAACATTAGTATAGAGGCAAACAGTGTGGACCCAGATCAGACTGCTCTAGGTTTTGTTTGTTTGTTTGTTTTGCTGCTTTACGTCCCAAGTCAACAGCTATGGTCATTGTGGGACGATCAGTTCACCTAACCACACTTTTTCCTGGGCAGGCTAGAACAAGCGATTAACCAGTAATTCGTGCACATACTTTCGCTTGTAACTGACAACAACCCTTCTTGAATGAATCAGCGAAAGGGAGGAGAATGATCGTAGAAATCATTTCATGATCAATCTCCACGAAAGTATGGGACCGGACGAGCAGTCTGCTCTAGATCTACACTGTTTGTTTAAGAGGCTTCATAATAATCCAATAGACGATAAAAACATACGATTGTGTTGTAATATACGCTTTAAGGGTTTTTAAATGTGGGTTCAGTGCATTAACGGACAGGACTTTCATGAAATGCACGCAGACCTGCGCGGCTCAAGCAACTTTTAAACGCTTAACCAATGGATAGAACCTGATTTCCATTCTTGAGCAGTTGAAATAACCGAACCACGCCCAGATATGAAAATTAAAGTTGCCACCTTTATAGTACCCAAAAAGTCCTATAATATATTACAATGACAATATAACATTCCTTTCTGTATTTTAACGTTTGTCAAGCCCTTGTGCGATAATGTGTTGCAGGCCTCACCGCTGTGTGGTTCTGGTTGCAACACATAACATTCAGGCTTGCCAAACATAAATACAAGGAAAAGAATGTTTTATCCTCTTATTGCATATTTGTAAGTTTATTCTTTAAATGACATATAGATCCATGCATCAGGAATAAAGCTATAATTTTTAGCTTTTATCTACATAAATCCTACGTGTAAGAAAGCATCAAAGTATCAAGACATGCTATAGCCATGCTTTAATGAGAATCATAATGTATGCTAGGTCAAAATCTTTTTTGTCATTTTCTACGCCCATTTGTCAGTGCTTAATCAATAATAGCTATGTCTCCGCCCAGTGATATTACATAGGGCGTAGACAAACAAAAAAATTGGCTGAAAGGGGAGACAACACTTATTATAGTCTTTATTTTTTTCAGGATTTTTCAGAAAAGTCACCAAAACAAAAAAAACGAGCACGGTGACACATATTTTTTATTCAATCATTAGATTCTTCATGAAAATATCGTTGTAAAAATATGTTTTTTGTTGTTCCAGTTACATTCTCTGATATGTTTATTTTGAATATTTTTGTTAACAAAATCTGTGTTTGTTTATTTCAAAAACCTGCGACTTTGCAGTTTTTGACATCAAATAACTTTTTAAAAAGAACGGTGAGGTATTGTTTTTTTTTGTCTTAGATTATAAGTATAAGTCTATATTATAATATATTAAAAGATAAAACACTTTTGGACATATGCCGGTGAGTCCGGTACTACCTTAAATGGAACATGTAAGATTAATGCAGTGCAGGTTATAATTTGTCAGAAATATTGTATTTCTTTTTCTGAAGATGGATTTTGTCTTAGCAAATACTACATACCTAGATGAGATGCACCAGTGCGTGGTATTTCATCTGGGTTTAGGAATTTGTGGTCTACAAAGGGCATAAAGGATTAAGATCTCTTATATTAGTACAAAAGTGTGCATGTTTTACAACAGATTAAATTTGTTTTAGGCTTTACTGTGGAAGGTCACCCTGTGACCATTTCTGCCAAATAATTTTGAATTCTGATGGGGGGGGGGGTTAGAGGAGAAGATTCTTACAGTTTCCCCAGCTGCCAAAGAAATGCCTCATGGCTGCCATGTTTTCAGTGGGCCAATTTTTTTAGCGTTTTTTGTAGCTGGTCAAATAGGAAACATTCCTGCAAGATTGTACTTAATTTTGATGATTGCTTTAGAGGCTACCCTGTGGTGGTCATATATTTGAGGGATAAAGTTTTCCTAAATAAATAGCAGTTATGTGAGGGAAATTTAGCCGAGTGGTATTGAAGTTGTCATTTCAAGCTGCTGACAATACATGACACTGGACAACTTCAGACTGATCCTAATAGCTCACTTTGAGCAGTTTAAAATTCAACATGCAGAGCATTTCCCTGATCGAAATACAAGCCGTCTAGCAATATATTGCTGCAATATTGCAGCAACAGTTTCTGGCAATATTGCCACAATGTTGCTGCAACATCGCCCCAATACTGGATTTCGCATGAAAATTATTGTTGCCAGAATTCTGGTAATATTGCAGCTTTTCTGGCAAAACTGAAGCTATTCTTACAATATTGCCAGAAACTGTGTATACACTTATGCATATATATATGCATTGATAGAAACAAGCTTATCTTTAAAATACATATTTACTACTTTAGAACAGTACATTCATTCTACTGCTTTAGAACTTATTTCCTAATGTTATTGCCAATAATTAAGGGACATATTTATAAAGGGTTTTAATTCAAATGGCAAATATTGCAGTTCTGAATACCCTTGTTGAAAAAAAGTGGGTGGAGTGCCTGGTATATAACAGTCAGAAAATTTATAGATTATATCAGTGATAAATGAACATATAAATAGCCTTACTTTTGAAGCTAAATTGTGCAAGTCATTTGTAATCAAATAAGCTTAAATCAATCCTTTTTATATGGAATTTCAGATAACAAACTGACTCTCAGCTGCTTTCTGTATCTCTTTCACTCCAAAACTTTATGTTACACACATTGGTCACAATATTTCAAATTATCTGCAATATTGCGGCAATATTGCCACTAGCTGAAATATTGCAGCTTTCAGAATATGCTAGCTCTGGCAGTAGCTGCAATATTGCCGCAATATTCAGAATATGTTATCTAATTTCGGCAACAAATTCATATTGCAGTAATGTTGCAGCAATATTGCCACAATATTTTGATTTCGATAAGGGTTGTTCTTTCGTAAGCACAGATTAATAATCCTAATTCACAGTTTATTACTGCAAGCTCACAGATTATTAAATATCAAATTTTTTTTCATTTTCACATATTAATATACTTAAGGAATAAAGAAACGCAACAAACACTTTGAGTCATTGTAAGCATACAATATGATGCAAGTTTTTAGCGCAAATGATATTTATCCATAAGAGCAGTATGTGTCAATCAAATTGCAGCAGGTTCAACGTAATTATCGATTGCGTAATCATTTTGGTATGCGCGTAACCAACCTGACCTCCGTAGTAAACTGCTGAAACAGGGTCAATAAAAGCAAAGTTTGAATCAATCATCGGTTTATTGTTTAAAAAAGTCTTCGCATAGATTGCGTATCAAGAAAATGATCAAATGGCGACGTTTCTGTAAGATTCTGGAACGGCTTAACGTCATTAACGTCAACTCTGAATACTGCGTGAAACGTGTAATTTTTCTTTTCTGCTTGTGATTTGTTCATTTCAAGGACGTTTTGCTCAAGAATTATGACTTGAGATTTTCAGACGTCAATAAAAAGTCAATTCTGACGTCAAAATTCGATATCCTACGTTTTAATGGTTTCCATGATGTTTATGTGTTTTTTCTAATGATAAAATGGTCCAGTGACAAAGTTTAGGCTACAGTTAACAAGTTTGGTGTTCACTCTCGGCATGTAATCAGATGTTTTCTTTTGCATTATGCCGTGTTTTGTTTGGCTGACCTCAATATAAACACCCTACCAGCGTATTTCTACGGTATCTGAAAAGTCAGTTTTTCCCAAGAAAGCATGTTCTGATGTCTCTAGTTTTACCTTATCCCGTATATTCACCAGCGACCCAAACCCGACGGCTCTAAGTGACGTTTATCGTTTATTCACTACCATTGAGTATCTTGCCATTCAAGTAGCGTGTTTTGACGCAATATTTGACTGCATTACGAATATGATTGGACGTTTGTTTAATTTGCCATTGTCAAGTCGACGCCAAATAACCAAACATGAAAAGGACGGGATTTCTTGATCTTTATTCTGACGTTAACGTCACATTTTACGTTTTCATATGTTTTCATCTTGTAGCGTAAAATG
Source organism: Loripinus fragilis (assembly GCA_964019695.1). Classification (NCBI taxonomy): domain Eukaryota; kingdom Metazoa; phylum Mollusca; class Bivalvia; order Lucinida; family Lucinidae; genus Loripinus; species Loripinus fragilis. The sequence continues at coordinate 547,559 of CAXHUL010000381.1, forward strand.
TAGCGTTAAAATGGCGTTTTGGTATTTCATCACATGCTATTAATACTCAATAAGAAATTTTCAAAAGATATTTCACAAAACCTTTATTTAAACACGCAAAAATCAAATTTTTGTCTGTTGCGTTTCTTTATTCCTTAAGTATAGTTAGTGTGCACAAATTCTTATTCTGCGCTTGGATTATTAATCCCCGAGCTCATAATCTTATTTTGACAGCACAGGTTATTATTCCAAGAACACTTATTATTATTTTGTGCGTACAGATTATTATTCTGTTAACACAGATTATTAAATCAAGCACTCACATTATTATATCGTGCGGATGCATTGTTATCTCATTTGTACAGATTATTAAATTGTGCAAACAGAATATTAATTCATGCGCAAAGGTTATTAAATTGTTTGTATCCCAAAGAATAATAGTCTGTTTTCACAGATTTTTATATTGTCTGTACATGTTATTAAATTGTGCACATGGAATATAATTTTAAAATGCATTTAAGCCACCCGGTGGCTTAGGCTGCTGTCCGTTCTAAGGCGGTGGTTCTGTTGTTGTTGACTTTTTGTTTATTGTTACTCCCATTGTGGGAGTCTGTAATTGTTCTATGTTTTGTTGTATGTTACTTTATGTCCGTTCTAGTATTGTAATCATCTTGATGGGGAAGAGAGAGCTCATTGCTTTGCTTAATTTGTCTTCCTGGTGTCTCGTGATGGTTGAGCGGCTCTTCCTGGCGGTGCCAAGGGGTTGTCTGCAGTTTGTGATTGTGGTATTTCCTGATCATACTCACTATTTTTAAAAGGAAATTTAATGAATGTCCTAAAGATACCACTGTACGAAATACTGAAATGTCAATTTAGCTGTTTTTCCGATAAAATCCTGTATTGTCTATGGAGAATTATCAGACAATGGTAGTTATCGAACAATGTCAATCAATCATTGATTCCAGCCACCTGATTAAACTCAGGACCACAATCAATGCAGATAGGTCCCAATCAATTTTTCCCGCCATTAGCAGCATCACTGTGGTGGCCGATAGAGCAGGTCAATGCATTGCAGAAAATCTAAATATACCCAAAAGAAAACATTCAATTCCAGTTGAAATTACTATATTCAATTTAGGTTGAAATATAGTACTTCATTTTCTTTAAGAGATTTATTTTCAAGCTATTTTTCCACATATTCCCTAGCCCTGTATGCATTGACAAATGTCATTTATTCATTGATTGCTCAAATTTGTGTAATGAATCATGAGTGAACTGAAGGAACTCAATTACGTGTGTTATTGGACTGTGTTGGATTGTCGTATATCTGTGCATGCGTGTGTCTATATAAATGAAAACTTCATGTATGCATTGCAAAATATATTTGTCACAACAGTTTCAAATGAAATTATCTTTAGTGTTTCTGATGATTTACATAGCTAGATGCATGTATTAAATTGGGAAAATCACATTCTGAACTGAATAACTTGCTAAATTGACTGTCCGATTACTATAGTAGATGTCCAATAAATTGGCTATAATTACCCAATTTGGGTCATCTTTCAAAACACGCCACTTTTCAGTTTTCAAAGGAAAAAAACTCAATTTGTACTGACAAGTTGTGGCCTTCTCTAAACTATCGGAGGGTACAATTAAATTGTGCAAGGCAGTGAAGGTTATTGTTAAAGAAAGGTGAAAAACTGTTGTTTTTTTGTCAGATAATACCAGGAATGACGTATGACGTAACCTACACAGCACTAGTTCACGCCACAGTCCAGAGAACAAGGAATTAGAATGGTTTCTTATTCCTCGACCATGGGATAGGATATTTACGAATGCCCAGACCATGGGATTGTCACAAAATCAACCCCCCTAGTAGTTTATCTAATTCCCTTGTGTCAGGATATTTGCACATTATTTATTTGTTTTAAAACGAAAAAATAGAACTCACCATTTGAAGTATACTTGGTGAATACAACAGGGCAAAACAGGAAGATTAACTCAACAAGTAACAACAACTTCTTGAAGTCTTTGATCACTAACGTTACTCAGTCAACTTGAACACCAAAAGTATTTGACAATGATCCATTCGCTGAAAGAAGTTGGAACTATCTATACAACAGATCAACAGAGGTTTCCATGCATCGGGGCCATGAATAGCGGATAAACACCTATTTCCAAAATTGATTTTTCATACAGACAATTGTTGTTGTTTTTGTTGTATATCTAATAGAGCCAATCCAACACTTGCGTTGAACTCTGTGTGCGTAATAACTCTTCGGCTGTCACTATGTGCTTTTCTCAAGGTATTGTAGGCATCGAACGAGTTGATTTGTTTACTAAATAAATGTATCTTTACTATGCTTTTGTGTGTTAAAAAAACAAAACAAAAACTTACTGTCTGTCTGCTTTACATCCTCAAGCGCTTGTGATGATTCTTCCCAGTGCAATCCACATTCACTGATTTACTTCTCTTGGAACATCAACAATATAATCAGTAAGTACTTGAAAATTTATGTCAACAATATGAACTAATCCAAATTCTTTTATTATACCTTCAGTTTCTTTTTCAAATAAGTTCCTTCCTGTATCATATTTTTACAGTCATATATAAAGTGTCTGATAGTCTCCTTTTTGTTGCAGGTTTCACATTGATCTGTTTTGGTATAATCTATCTTTAATATTAGATATTTTAAGTTCGTTTGACCTGTTGTAATCTGATTTATAAACTTGGTTGTCAAGTTTTCTTTCTTCTCCTCTATATTTAGTAACTTTTTCCATATTGGGTATAATTTCCTGAAGTTTCTCTGTATGCTCAAAAGTTTTCATACATTCTCTGCCATTTGTCTACAATACTTTCTTTCATTAACCTTATCATTTCTTTCTTATCCGCTTCTCCTTCATAAAACTCTTCTTGACTATCTATCATTTCTTTTGCTGCTTCCTTTGCTAAACTGTCTGCCAACCTATTCCCCACAAATCCTTTGTGTCCCGGAATCCAGTGAACAACTACTGACTTTCCTCAGTCTTTCAAGTAAGATGTAATTCTTTGTATGTTTAGCACTGTGTTCACTTTGTAGCTTGGTCTTCCATTTCCAAAAACAGGTTCTATAGCTGATTGGCAGTCAGTAAAAATGTGTTTGGATCTGTTGGATATTTCTGCTTCTTCTGCTAGGTACTATGATTTCCAGACCTATAATCTCCCCAAGATAGTTGTTACCATTCTTGCAGATTCCCTTTTGATCTCTCTGCAGCTCTTTATTCCATTTATGTAGATGGCTGCTCCTGCTCTTGTTGGACCAGGGTTGCCTAGAGAATACCTGTCTGTAAATGCCACAATGTTTTCTCCTTCCAAATTAATCAACACTTCACTAATGTTTCTTCCTATTCTCCTTTGCCATTGTTCATTTCTTTCCAATTAATGTTATGTGTTTATTGCTCATACTGTTGTTAAATTCTTCCCTAATCGGTTTTTATTTTTTCATTTTTCTGTATACTCTTACCAGTTTTTCTGATAGGCGAAGTTTTAGATGTAGAAACATTGAGTTGCATTTAGTGATGACCTCCTTGGATTATAGACTAACATTTGGAAGACATCCTGTTGCCTTGAGTAATGCTGAACGCAGTACCTGACTGAATTCTTTAGAGGCTAAATCTGTCGCTGTAGAAATTGCTGCAATCAGGTAGTCCATCACTAGAAACACAAGTGTCTTGTAAAGATGAATAAACGTATCTTCACTGCACCCATTACTACTGCTGACTGAATGTTCTATGCCTTTTAGATAGGGGTGGGTATCACCTCTGGAAACCGTATCGCGATTTTTGGTTTGTATCGAGATATGAATCATGAAATACCGCAAATCTTAAGGCTTAATAACACGTCAACTTGTGGGAGAGAATTTTCTCAAAGCCGACTTTATTCAACACCAAGGGACAATTGAATGTCACGCTACCATAGATCAATCGCAAATACAGCATGAACATTTGCAACTATTGTTGATTAATCTTAATCCAATCCTTCAAATTTGCTATCTTTCAAGAAATTATTAAAGGTAAAGATACAGAAGTTTTATGTAATGTGGCTTATTCGAAACAACTTAACTGATACTTACCTGCCTTACTCTATCTTCCTAGCTCAACCCCTTTTATGCGAAAAGCCACTAAAAACGTCAGAGAAACCTCGGACTCGTACATAAAGTTTCAGAGGCTGATCATGATCACTCAGACGCTTGATTATAAATATTAACGTAAACATTCTAAAAACCTACCTCGGATCCCAATTAAGTCCACTTCTTCATATGTTCACTTCAATGATATAGTCTTTAAAAGCTACCAAATCAGCTACCAAACCAAGTATTCTTCTTTTTAAATTCCTTGTATTATTCTAAAAAAGTAAATGTAGTAGGCCTTATCTATCTGATGTAGGCATTTAGAAATAGAGGAAATAAAAATCACAGTATGGCTTCAGTTTACATGATTAAAATGTTTTATAATTGAAAATCATCATCATCTGACCAACCATCCCACATAAATGCAGACTTGGTGTATAAGTTTGACGGCTGTTTCTTGTGCTTTTTATGTTTTTCTCTCTCACTGGCGAGGGGCACAAACTCCGCAGGACATCGGACGTTATCTGTAGAAGACCTTTTTTTCAATGTTTTTCGTTTTTTCGAAGGTGATACTCTTGAAGGTCCTGGTCTGGGAGAAGTTGACAAACTCAGGACAGGAGACTTCTGAGCAGCTGTTGGAGGAGCATCATCTAGAGATGAACTTAGTGCCTGTAAAGTTTTATCAGCATCACTGTTATCATCTGTGGTTGAATCTGTTGTGCTAACTGACCGACTACGCAGATTATAACCTGTATAATGAGAGTTACTGTCAGATGTGTCCGATCGTCTGCCCGCCTTTGAGGAAACATCGCTTAATATATCGTCTGAAGAGTCGTCTTCAGCCGTAGATTCTGTAGCAGAAAGCTCTGGAACTAACTTGACATTCATTTGGCCACCATCTTCATAATTCCATGTATTGAATAGTGGTGTAGTATATGTATATGCTGCTGGTTTATCCAGTGGGTAGATATCCCTAACATCATCAAAAAAGTGCTCATATAGGGTTCCAGGACGCCTCGCAGAGTGGTTCCGCCACAAAACTTCAGCCACGTGAGATTCAAATTGGCTCCTGCTGGTTCCACTCATTTTCCTGAAATGATCCTTCGCATGTTTCCACGACCCTTCGATTCGGTTGGTATGTACCACCTTTAACTCGCCAGTAATTTTGTGTTTATATACCTTTTTAAAAGCATATTTATGCAATACTGTAAAATGATCGTATCCCAGTTCATTTAAATTACAGTACGCCGACCAACCGTCACTAAAAATAGTGGAACCTTTTTCAACATGTTTCTCAATTAAAGAAATAAGCAGATCCTCAGTGCGTTCTGCAACTGGATACATAATCAGCCTATCAGTAGAGCGTTCAACAATAGCGAACACCCAAACTTTACAGCCTACATGGGGATTTCCTCGATGGTATTTTACTTTCCTGCCAAATAATGATTCATCAATCTCCACGTCACCCATAAATTTCATTGCAAACACATTTTTATACACATATTCCATAAACACTTCCCTAACGAACGATGCCCAATCAACCACCATACTTTTGTATGCAACACCTGAAAGAACTGAACACATTTTTAAGGAACATCCATCCAAGTAGTTCTTGCAGAAATTCATGCTATCTTGAATAGTTAAGTGAGAGCGTTCAAACCATGAATATTTTTTCATGGTATACTCATGGTGCTTATTTCTGTCACACCTTAAAACATATCCCGTGCACCTATTCGGCCTACTCTTAATCCTGCACACTGTCAAGTCGTCACATTTTGGGCATCTTATGGTTGTGGCCAGAAGTGCATTTTGCCGCATCCATTGTAACACTGTATCAGTATCCTGTAGAAACAAACTGTAAAAGTTCCAAGGACTTGACAGGTCCCTAATACTTATTTCCAAGGGATCTTCTTTTCTTTCTCGAAAAGATCCCCCACTTTTCCCTTTCGAAAGAGCCATGGCAACAAACTGAGATGTATCCACTATGAATTCAACTGGACAAATGACATGTGAGCATACTGATTGAGTGAGCATACTCATTGAACTACTCAATGTCAACTACTCATTGCCATACATAAGAAATGCATTGGAAGTGTTATACCCCTGTAAGTGGTACCTTTTCTTTGAAATTTAATTTTAAGGAAAATCATTAAAATCAAATATTGACCCATAATCGTCGCTATATATACTCCTGGTTTACGTCGACACTTTTAAAATATTACTAATAACCCGCACTTTTTTTTAAGAATCTCACCCCAAAATATTCCAAGCCCCATTTTCTGAAGCAATAGCCCCCAAAGAAACCCTTTTCCCGGGAAGAAACTTCCCTTGCGAGGCAACGGTACATTAATTTATCTGTTCTGTCCCTATATATATACTCCTGGTTTACGTCGACACTTTTAAAATATTACTAATAACCCACACTTTTTTAAGAATCCCACCCCAAAATATTCCAAGCCCCATTTTCTGAAGCAATAGCCCCCAAAGAAACCCTTTTCCCGGGAAGAAACTTCCCTTGCGAGGCATCGGTACATTAATTTATCTTTTCTCTCCCTATATATATACTCCTGTTTTACGTCGACAAAATTAAACTTCCCTTGCACAGCAATGATTCTTTAACTTATCTTTTCTCTTCCTATATATACTCCTGGTTTACGTCGACACTTGCATTTCATTCACTATGTAGGAATTATTAACTTTATGTGTTGTCGACGTAAACCAGGAGTATATATATATAGAAAGAGAAAAGATAACTTAATGTATAATTGCCTCGCAAGGGAAGTTTCTTCCCGGGAAAAGGGTTTCTTTGGGGGCTATTGCTTCAGAAAATGGGGCTTGGAATATTTTGGGGTGAGATTCTTAAGAAAATTTATGATAATTTATAATAATTTAATAGTGTCGACGTAAAACAGGAGTATATGTAGCGACGATTTTTACACTGAAAAGCAATCCGGACAACATGCGACTTCCATACTACGCTATTTAATAAGGCCCAGGCGAGCCTGCGCAATCCCGCAGACTTAACTTTGCCTTAAAAACCTATACGCACAGCTTCAATTGATATATGAATGCCGTGACCGATAGTTAGCAATATCTCCGTTTGGTGCGCATTTAAATATTAATTTGCGCATATGCGATTAGTAGCGACAAGTTATGAGCTACACTGCTTTATCTGAATATTCAGTCAACTTATCAGTTTGTATAGACGACATAACTAACAGTTCTGAGCTTATATTTTGATCATCGCTCACCTGCCTAAAGAATAGCGATAATTACTCTAAGTGCTTGATTGAATAATAATAACTACCTGAACCATGCATTATTCAGAATGTACTTTTGCGGATCTAGCAATATATTGATGATGCGTATCCAGCTTTGAAATAAGCTTTAATTAATGACTAAAAAAGTTAAATTGAAGGGAAAACTCAATCTTGTTTCATTTACAATGCGTGTATGCAGTTTATTCCATATAAGATTTTGGTCGAATGAAATGCATTTACGGAAAAAATCGTATGATTGGTCATGCGATTTATTCCGTATATGACCAGACATTAATGATAAAACGTAACTTTTACGGAATGAACCTATCTATCCATATTTTCAATATAGAAACCAATGATTTGGTCATGCGATTTATTCCGTATATGACCAAACATTAATGATAAAATGCAGTTATTACGGAATGAACCTATCTATCCATATTTTCAATATGGAAACCAAGCTTAATCCACTCATGAATATTTTACTTTGTTGATTGCATTTACGGAATAAATCACATTGATTGGATATGAGATTTATTCCGTATATATAAGTTTATAACATCAATATTTAAGATGTTGGAACCAAGCTTAATCCGTTCATATTTTTATTTTATTGGTTGTATTTACGGAATAAATCGCATTCATCATAGATAAATTACTGGGGAGCACATAAATTCATTATTTTCAAGCGTCTGAGTGATCATGATCAATTGCCAGAAATTTTACGTCGAGGCGTACGTAAAGCGGGACATTGCCAGTCTTGTAAACCTGGTAAAGCTAAATATCGCAAAAATTCTACGACTGCCCTATAGCCATGTCACACATTGAGCCTCAGCTAGATGAAGCCATGAAATAAATTCACGGACAGAAGCATCATATGGCATTACTATAAATAAGAAATTACAGAATGTAGGCTAAATCCTGTTTCCTTACCATTTTAAATTCAAGCCCAGATAACTCGTACAATTATCGGGTGAAATTATAACTTCAACTGCAATTAATCGGTGCAATTTATCGCTCCCCAGCAGTGTGTATTTTTTGTCTGAGTTTCCCCATTTTACTTGCGGCGCTCACGCCGCAAGCATTTAATTTGGAATAGTGATTCCGTCTAGCTGGTTGTCTATTTATACAAACTAACTTACTTCAATGACTTGTAGGTAGGAGCCGTTAACGGAACCACTATACCGAGAGTCATTATGAAAAATAGCATAACGGTCGTGTGCAAGGGAGCAAGACAGTTAACCGACAGGGGTAACGCTAAAATGCGTTAAGGACCCCTTTACGCGTAAATGATTTGATTTTGATTTAGCGAGAAGGACTATTATTATTGCTTAACTGTTTCTTAAGTCCACATGGCAATAATATTGTAAAAGTGAAGTTAAAATAGATTTAAAAAAACTGTAAAACGTGAATTGCCACAGGCCAGTTTAGATGCGTTTCCAATGAAACACACTTATGTACAGCCTGGGTAGAGTTTATGAGTAAAGAAATTCCTATGAAAATAAGGTTTGAAAACACACCGTGTGTTTATTTAACTGTATACAGAGGAATTATTCGATAATTGGAGACAATCTGGACAGCCTGAATATGCTAAAAATGAGGAGTGGTTTGCATAATTTTTAATATGCATGGTTATATATTTGAAAGCAAGTAGGTAAGCTCTCCTTTTACAAAGGAAAATGTATCTCAGACTGTTGTATTTGACCGAAGTTATATGATAGGAAAGTTTAATGGCATCAAGGAGCGCGAAAGACGAAAACTCGATAAAGACGCCATGACAGTGTTTTTTGTTTACAACAAAAAACACGGAGGGCAAGGGATATTAATTGTTAATTTTATTAATCCAATCATGGACCGTTTCTGGAGTACGAAACTCTAGAGCTGTCATTCGCTTGGTACCAGAATTTTACAATGCCATAGTGATATTCGTACTTTACACTTCATACTATACACTTCATACTTCATTGTTCATACTTCACACTTCATAGTTTAATAAACGTTATTGAAAGTAACGGTTCAATGTTCACAGTTCATACGTCCTGGTTCATATGATTAGCCGGTTTATGCACAACCGAGGGAAATTACTGCAAATATTTGAGGTAATTTTCAATTCCCCCCTTTTCAATAGGGACAGTAACTCCAACCATATTCAGGATCACATGGCTTCTAGGAGATTTGTGCCACCATATAAACTTGATCGCGGTAGCAAACGCTAAGAGTTTTGACCAGACTTCTCCTAAAGGGGCAGTCTGGTCTGGACCCATAATATTTGTAACTGACCATCATGGTAGTGGTTCTGTAATAATTGTACTATTAATCTTTGTCCTACTGCTTGCAATCGGGAGAGCAAAAATTATGATCCTCGATCAGGCTGCTCCTAAGGGAGCACTCTGGTCCTGGCCCATATTTTTAGCAATATAGGCCTAGTGAGCAAACCATGCGGGCCCCGACAAGGCCGTCCCTAAGGGAATATAAATCCAATTGCTGTCATACAAATTTATCAAAGAAGCAAATAATATGAGCCCTGGCCAGACTGCTCCCAACGGGCTAGTCTGGTCCTGGCCCATATTGTTCGCATTATTTGCTATTTACAGCCAGTTCATGTTCGGCCTGCGCTGTTGTGTCATCTGGCCAACACGATGATAAAAGTCAATGAAATAAACATAAGTTGAAACAGCCCAAAACCATCATGACATGCAAAGACAATTTTGTGCATGAAGAGCAAGGGTGGTGGTCGGCTTGCGTTTGTGCGCATTCCGATCAACACCGTTGCTGTTCATAGTATATGGGCAGAAAAAAGTAAAAGTCTTACGCTTAAATGTTATCCAAATCACTCGAACCACATTTACCCAGCGGGATAAACTAGGTCTCCACGATTCCCACGTGGAGCTATGCAGCGTTGTGGATGAATGGCCACGGTTTAAATTGGGTCAAGTTTACTACGTGTTGTTATTACTATAGTAAGTCACGTGAGGTATTATAGGCAGTGGCACAGTGAGGACCTCGATGCGACGCAGCATTCGAGGCGTCGCAGCTTGATCCCCACTGCCCATGTACTATCCCGGAACACCGTTGGCTATCACATGCTGGTATATATATATATATATATATATATATATATATATATATATATATATATATATATATATATATATATATATATATATATATATATATATATATATATATATATATATATATATATATATATATATATATATATATATATATATATATATATATATTAATTATTATCTACTTGGGCATAGAAGCACATTTGACAACTGTATCGTGAAAGTTGACTACGGCATTTTTAACATTCCACCATCAAACCAACTGTCGAATATAGCCTTCTATACTAAAAGACTAATGCTTAGCGCTGGGCGGCGTCGATCCGATTTGGAAGCAACCCGACTCGACTTCGCCTCGGCGCTCTGCGTTAGTAGCGGACTATTCTCCACCCTGTCGCACATCGAAACCTATGTAATTGATAAATTAAATGTTCTCTCCGTGAAGTCAACGATAACACTGCACTCTACAGCGCATACTAACCATACTTCTTATAAAAATTTGCTTCATGCTCCCATGTTTACGTTAACTGTAAAAATGTCACTACAAATGTTTTATAGTAATATTATGGCCCATATGCCATCTGCGTATGGCCTGGGCAAAAATATTATATTTAATAAAGTTCAGTTCAGTTCAGTTCAGTTCAGAGAGTGGGCGGTACTTATAATTCATAGTTCAGACTTCATACTTCACACTTATATTTCATACTTCGCACGCCATACTTCAAACTCCATGAAGTATGAACTATGTAGTGTGAAGTATAAAGCGCGAGATAAGAACTTCACACTTCATGAAGTATGAAGTGTTAAGTATGAAGTGTGAAGTGTGAATCATGAAGTGTGAAGTCTGATCATGAACTATGAAGTGTGAGTCTGAGCTATGGAGTGTAAACTTTGAAATGTAAATTTCCGTTTACTGCCACACCTAAAATAACGTTCTGGAAAAGTTTGAAGTGTGAAGTAGGAGGTGTGAAGTTTTAATGAAGTGCAAGGTATGTAGTAGTTTTGTCTTGTCCGCCAGGCTTAACAGTCGTTATATGTGCTCAAAAGAACCGTTTCGTCGAGACGGTTCTTTTGAGCACCCATAACATATGTACTGGTTAAAATAGGAAAATTCCGATATTGTTTTTCATTCTCCCTGTTTTTGAAATTCAGTAACACCCGAACAATAACCCTTGCCAGATCTTCGGAATATCAAAATAATGCATTTTGTCTTGTCCGCCAGCCTTAACACTCGTTATATGGGCTCAAAAGAGTCGTTTCGTCGAGGCGGTTCTTTTAAGCACCAATAACAAATGTTCTTGTTAAAATAGGAAAATTCTGATATTCTCTCTTTTTTTTGTTCATTGTATTCCATTTATGTTGCATACCTTCATGTTTTTCTCTTCGTACATTGTGTATCCAAGTGAGATGCGTGAGTCACGAGTGGGTCTGAGTAGTATAGGCCCCACTATAGGGTAAATGACGTCACGACGTCAGATCCAAGATGGCGGCCCCCACGACTTCCGATCCAAGATGGCGGCCCCCACGACACCAAGATGGCGGCCCCACGAAGTCAGATACGAGATGGCGGCCCCTGTGACGCGTTCGGTTACACCTCGGAGGGTGAGTCAACGCCCTAGACCACGAGAAGGTAGCGTCACATCCTAGAGCGCGGTGTCGTTCTTCTATATACAAGGGTGAGGGGCCTCTCATTTATTTTCGGGTGGTTTTTTTACGAAGTTCAGAAAGAGATCCAGTCTTTAATGGTGTAGCACGTCGCAGCGCTCGGTTTATCCCGTTCACCGGGTGGACCCTTTTTTTTCAGCACCGTCCTTTCACGTCTTTTTTCACGTACTGATCGGCTTCGTAATTAGGTCGTAAAGGCTGAGAGGAATATTATTGTCTATCAACGTAGAACGAGCTCCTCGCCATGCATATGGCGTCGGGCTAACTTAGGAGCATATTGCGCAATTATTTGCTGTTCGTCCTTTAGTATCTTAATGAATTCCAGTCTGAAGTTGCTGTCTTACGCCCTCTGTCCGTTATACTATCCTCTCCTTTTCGCTTTAGCTCCGATTTTGCCATTTCTAAAGCTTGGGCTACTGGGGTGACCAGGTTCACTACGGGTTTTTCCTTTTGTCTCATTTCTTTCAACTCTCTGTATTTCCGTCCACTACCCACAATATAATGACCCTGACTGTCGCGTTCCGCGTAGCCATCTCTAACATCCAGCAAGTGCTGATACCATTTGTCGGGATCCGACACGTAAGGAATCCACTTCTGCTGTTGGTAATCGTAAACGAGTCTAGTGCCCATCTCTTTTGATCGATTTCCTCCTTCGTGCTCGAGTTATTCTTACGCTCTATTCATACCAATGGGCGAGAGTCTAGTTCACTATCCTCAAGCACCTCGATTAATCGCTCAGCAGCCTCTCTGGCTTCGCGCCGTAGTTGTCTACATCTCATCCGAAACAACAGTTCATCAAACAAAGCTATACACATAAAAGAAATGGCAAACATATTTACGCCTACTCAATACTTAATCCCTTTTCTTAGTTACCAGTTTTGATAGTCATTCGGGTTACACTCGGAACACCGTAATGCCCCTAACTGATTCATGTGATCACTTTGCACATAACAGGATACGACACCATCTAGTTCGGGTAAGGCCCTTCCAATTTCTGTTAAGAGTTCTTTGACGGCAATGTATTCTAGGGGTCTCAGGTATAATTGATGGTACAATAGACGTTCCCTCCAAGATGACTCTTATAGTTTTGTTTCTCTGTCCTCGCTTGATCCGCGTATTCTTAGTAATCCACCCAATTCTTCCATCGCATCAAGGTTAAGCTGATACCTTTCTTGGTCGGTTTGTCATCTTTCCATTCTCTCAGGTCAACACGCAGTTCACCTTTCCATTCTGTGACCTCGATAAAGCGATCGTTTCCGAGACTGAATCTGCATCTAGACATGTTTACTGTTTGACTGTCAGAATAGATATGACTAGATTGCTGCAAAGCGCCTTATATTGTGAGAGGTCTCTTCTGATTGGTCAATTATCCAGCCATCCGATTGGTCAACCTCCTCACTCCTGATCCCTCCTCCTCATTCTCCTTCACGACGTAGTAGAGTCCTCTTGGTCTTCAGAGGCTTTCTCGGTTTCTATATTATGATTCGGCCATACATGCATAAATAAATCTTTTCTGAGTTTGATGGCTTGTCTGATAGAGTCCGCCTGATTCATATGGTGTTGGTTCTTAAACGTTTTAGCCGATTCCAGTATTCGCTGTTGAACAGGATCCTCTTGTAGCTCGTAATAATCTATTAGAAATTGAGCGTAATCTCGTCTGAGTTTTTTGCGGAGAGAAGGCAAATCATCATTGGCTGCGAGATGAATAGCTTTATCCGAACTAAAACCTCGCTCTTCATAAGCATTCACTTTAGCTTTAAACTGCTCTACGTTCTCCTGCCTGATCGGATTTTGAAATCTCCTGTTCCAGATGTCAAGTTTAGAGCGCTCATCTCTTTGTTTTCTTCGTTTACCTGGAGGGCTTAAATAGCTTACCCTCCTATTCCATATATACGGTTTATAACTTTCATCTCTTTCTTTATCCGGAGGGCTGATAGAGCGTATATAATCTAGGGACTCCACACTGTCAGCATCTTCATCATCAGAAATATCTCCGTCATCGGGAGACTGTTGATCGACAAATATGTCAGTTTGTAGTCTGTCCTGTTCGGATGTACTGGATTTAAGATCTAGGACGAGGTAACCATAAGGTCTTGCCGTGGCATCTTCAAATTTCCTCATAAATGTGGCGCAAGTGGACGGATAAATTCTTCTTGCCAAGGTCGCAACTTGTTGTCTGTCGATCGGATTATTAAACAAGACCAAATATTGCGTATTTAAAGCGATATCCCTGCAAGCTCTACCTTGAGGAAATACGTTTTGAGTCAAATACACGATAGATATATTTCTGTGGTGACTGCCTTTCGTAAAAAGGTCGGCAATTCTCTGGTCACACTTTGCTTCGGTCATCAGGTCTTCAAAAATGATTAGGTTCCTTTTTGAGGGATCCATAAACTGAGCATTATCTAGATAGTCTGGGATACCCCGTATAAATTCTATACACGGAATTCTCTTCTGAAGGTCTTCGTACAGGGGCTGCCATTGTCCAAAACACCATAAGATTCGTTCCGGCTGCGGTTGTACTAACGAGGAAAGTAACAGTTTTCTAGTCCATTCCGTATTCCCCGATCCGCTGGGTCCAGTTACCATCATAGAGAATGGGTGTCTAAATGTCATTTCCTTCAATGGTTGTGACTGGTCGGTATATTTCCCAATGCCATGGACATTGCGTTCATGTCTTTGCAATGCATCACGCCTACTATAGGACTGGTTGCAGATCAAACACCTGATCATTTTGTCTCAGTTAGTATTGTTTCTCTACCTTCATACGGGTGTCATCCTTCTTACGATCATTGGATCATTGTTACCACCACTACCACCACCGACACCACCACCACCGACACCACCACCACCACCACCACCACCCACCACCACCACCACCACCACCACCACCACCACCACCACATGGTGGACCATTGTTTCCTGACTGTACATTCACTGTATCCTCACTGTATCCCACTGTACCCCAACTGAACCCTCACTGTATCATCACTGTGCCCCACTGTACTCTCACTGTATCCCCACTGTATCCTCCCTGTACCCTCACTGTATCCCACTTTACCCCAACTGAACCCTCACTGTATCCTCACTGTGCCCCACTGTACTCTCACTGTATCCCCACTGTATCCTCCCTGTACCCTCAATGTATCCTCCTTCCCTCCTCCTCCTCACCCTCTCCTCCTCCCTCCTAATCTCACTGTACCCAAACTGAACCCTCACTGTGCCCCAATGTACCCTCACTGTATCCCCACTGTACCCCACTGTACCCTCACTGTAGCCCAACTGAACCCTCACTGTATCCTCACTGTGCCCCAATGTATCCTCACTGTATACTCACTGTACCCCACTGTACTCTCACTGTACCCCCACTGTATCCTCCCTGTACCCTCAATGTATCCTCCTTTCCTCCTCCTCCTCACCCTCTCCTCCTCCCTCCTAATCCCACTGTACCCCAACTGAACCCTCACTGTGTCCCAATGTACCCTCACTGCATCCTCACTGTACCGCACTGTACTCTCACTGTATCCCCACTGTATCCTCCCTGTACCCTCACTGTATCCTCCTTCCCACCTCCTCCTCACCCTCTCCTCCTCCCTCCTAGCTCCATTATGAATTTGAACTGTCATGATCACTGTTTTTTAAGGCCATTATACTCGTTGTAGAACGTTCTATCATCGTAGGTTCACCGGTAATTGTGGGTTGACCATGAATATATAATGATTAAGCATAACAGTTTCGCTTTAAACAACCAGTCGTAAGCATTTACGCTATGTATAGTCTTAAGATGATGTACTATATTTAGCATATCCTTTCTATAACATATTGGACACTGGATCTTGTATCTATGGGGACATAGTTTTGATCTGTTTTTAAACACCATTTAAAACGAAACTTTATGTATATCAGCTTGCTGGGCAAGCCTTTCCTTTTAAATCGAAACTTTTATAATACAAACGCGAACCTTCCTTTTATAACGACACTTTTATGTATAACCTGGCAAGCCTTTCCTTTTAAATCTAAACGCTTATAATACAAGTGCGAGCCTTCCTTTTAAAACGACACTTTTATGTTTCAGCTTCCTGGGCAATGCTTTTCATGGGTTCTTATAACGCGAAGATGAATCACGCTATGAAAAAAAACGTGTGGCGTTCGAAAACACCAGTTTACACACGTTTGAGCTAAATAGTATCATTTAAACTGTTCAATTTGCATGTTTATTGTTCGACTGTCATATTAGCTATGACTCGATTGCATACGATGCGCATTATATAGCGAGAGGTTTTTTTCTGATTGGTCAATAATTAATCATAGTAATATCGTTATAAATGTATATCATAAGCCATACATTTTGCAATTCGTCTCTAGACTATGAACAGACGATACGTAAGTTGAATTTAGGGGTTAACTGTCTCATGTACCTACCTGTACACGAGCAGCGAAGACTCTGACGTCTGACTCTGCCATCTAACAAAGGCGAAGAATGAGAATAATCGCATTATTGGTGTATTTATATACCGTAGACATTTAGAATGAAAAGGGCGAAAATCGCCATCGCCTTTCCTAGTACACGCTATAGATACATCAAACGTCTGGTCCGATGGACAGGCTCATCTGCTTGAATAACGCACTCTGATCAGTAAATTCGATGTGGAACAGCGAAGACCCAACGCAATGATACAGCAAAGTCGTGCGTATTGAAAAGGTGGGTTTTCCGTGGGCCTGTCTCAATTCATTCACCAATATAATCAGCTGCTGACCGGATCTGACTGGATGTTTTCACTTTGATCCATGTAATGAAATCGCTTATCGATTTTACAATTCAGGAGGAATTGAGACAGGCCCACGGAAAACCCACCTTTTCAATACGCACGACTTTGCTGTATCATTGCGTTGGGTCTTCGCTGTTCCACATCGAATTTACTGATCAGAGTGCGTTATTCAAGCAGATGAGCCTGTCCATCGGACCAGACGTTTGATGTATCTATAGCGTGTACTAGGAAAGGCGATGGCGATTTTCGCCCTTTTCATTCTAAATGTCTACGGTATATAAATACACCAATAATGCGATTATTCTCATTCTTCGCCTTTGTTAGATGGCAGAGTCAGACGTCAGAGTCTTCGCTGCTCGTGTACAGGTAGGTACATGAGACAGTTAACCCCTAAATTCAACTTACGTATGGTCTGTTCATAGTCTAGAGACGAATTGCGAAATGTATGGCTTATGATATACATTTATAACGATATTACTATGATTAATTATTGACCAATCAGAAAAAACCTCTCGCTATATAATGCGCATCGTATGCAATCGAGTCATAGCTAATATGACAGTCGAACAATAAACATGCAAATTGAACAGTTTAAATGATACTATTTAGCTCAAACGTGTGTAAACTGGTGTTTTTGAACGCCACACGTTTTTTTCATAGCGTGATTCATCTTCGCGTTATAAGAACGCGTGAAAAGCATTGCCCAGGAAGCTGAAACATAAAAGTGTCATTTTAAAAGGAAGGCTCGCACTTGTATTATAAGCGTTTAGATTTAAAAGGAAAGGCTTGCCAGGTTATACATAAAAGTGTCGTTATAAAAGGAAGGTTCGCGTTTGTATTATAAAAGTTTCGATTTAAAAGGAAAGGCTTGCCCAGCAAGCTGATATACATAAAGTTTCGTTTTAAATGGTGTTTAAAAACAGATCAAAACTATGTCCCCATAGATACAAGATCCAGTGTCCAATATGTTATAGAAAGGATATGCTAAATATAGTACATCATCTTAAGACTATACATAGCGTAAATGCTTACGACTGGTTGTTTAAAGCGAAACTGTTATGCTTAATCATTATATATTCATGGTCAACCCACAATTACCGGTGAACCTACGATGGTAGAACGTTCTACAACGAGTATAATGGCCTTAAAAAACAGTGATCATGACAGTGTAAATTCATAATGGAGCTAGGAGGGAGGAGGAGAGGGTGAGGAGGAGGTGGGAAGGAGGATACAGTGAGGGTACAGGGAGGATACAGTGGGGATACAGTGAGAGTACAGTGCGGTACAGTGAGGATACAGTGAGGGTACATTGGGACACAGTGAGGGTTCAGTTGGGGTACAGTGGGATTAGGAGGGAGGAGGAGAGGGTGAGGAGGAGGAGGAAAGGAGGATACATTGAGGGTACAGGGAGGATACAGTGGGGGTACAGTGAGAGTACAGTGGGGTACAGTGAGTATACAGTGAGGATACATTGGGGCACAGTGAGGATACAGTGAGGGTTCAGTTGGGCTACAGTGAGGGTACAGTGGGGATACAGTGAGGGTACATTGGGGCACAGTGAGGGTTCAGTTTGGGTACAGTGAGATTAGGAGGGAGGAGGAGAGGGTGAGGAGGAGGGGGGAAGGAGGATACATTTAGGGTACAGGGAGGATACAGTGGGGATACAGTGAGAGTACAGTGGGGTACAGTGAGGATAAAGTGAGGGTACATTGGGGCACAGTGAGGATACAGTGAGGGTTCAGTTGGGGTAAAGTGGGATACAGTGAGGGTACAGGGAGGATACAGTGGGGATACAGTGAGAGTACAGTGGGGCACAGTGATGATACAGTGAGGGTTCAGTTGGGATACAGTGGGATACAGTGAGGATACAGTGAATGTACAGTCAGGAAACAATGGTCCACCATGTGGTGGTGGTGGTGGTGGTGGTGGTGGTGGTGGGTGGTGGTGGTGGTGGTGGTGTCGGTGGTGGTGGTGTCGGTGGTGGTAGTGGTGGTAACAATGATCCAATGATCGTAAGAAGGATGACACCCGTATGAAGGTAGAGAAACAATACTAACTGAGACAAAATGATCAGGTGTTTGATCTGCAACCAGTCCTATAGTAGGCGTGATGCATTGCAAAGACATGAACGCAATGTCCATGGCAGTGGGAAATATACCGACCAGTCACAACCATTGAAGGAAATGACATTTAGACACCCATTCTCTATGATGGTAACTGGACCCAGCGGATCGGGGAAAACGGAATGGACTAGAAAACTGTTACTTTCCTCGTTAGTACAACCGCCACCGGAACGAATCTTATGGTGTTTTGGACAATGGCAGCCCCTGTACGAAGACCTTCAGAAGAGAATTCCGTGTATAGAATTTATACGGGGTATCCCAGACTATCTAGATAATGCTCAGTTTATGGATCCCTCAAAAAGGAACCTAATCATTTTTGATGACCTGATGACCGAAGCAAAGTGTGACCAGAGAATTGCCGACCTTTTTACGAAAGGCAGTCACCACAGAAATATATCTATCGTGTATTTGACTCAAAACGTATTTCCTCAAGGTAGAGCTTGCAGGGATATCGCTTTAAATACGCAATATTTGGTCTTGTTTAATAATCCGATCGACAGACAACAAGTTGCGACCTTGGCAAGAAGAATTTATCCGTCCACTTGCGCCACATTTATGAGGAAATTTGAAGATGCCACGGCAAGACCTTATGGTTACCTCGTCCTAGATCTTAAATCCAGTACATCCGAACAGGACAGACTACAAACTGACATATTTGTCGATCAACAGTCTCCCGATGAAGGAGATATTTCTGATGATGAAGATGCTGACAGTGTGGAGTCCCTAGATTATATACGCTCTATCAGCCCTCCGGATAAAGAAAGAGATGAAAGTTATAAACCGTATATATGGAATAGGAGGGTAAGCTATTTAAGCCCTCCAGGTAAACGAAGAAAACAAAGAGATGAGCGCTCTAAACTCGACATCTGGAACAGGAGATTTCAAAATCCGATCAGGCAGGAGAACGTAGAGCAGTTTAAAGCTAAAGTGAATGCTTATGAAGAGCGAGGTTTTAGTTCGGATAAAGCTATTCATCTCGCAGCCAATGATGATTTGCCTTCTCTCCGCAAAAAACTCAGACGAGATTACGCTCAATTTCTAATAGATTATTACGAGCTACAAGAGGATCCTGTTCAACAGCGAATACTGGAATCGGCTAAAACGTTTAAGAACCAACACGATATGAATCAGGCGGACTCTATCAGACAAGCCATCAAACTCAGAAAGATTTATTTATGGACGTATGGCCGAATCATAATATAGAAACCGAGAAAGCCTCTGAAGACCAAGAGGACTCTACTACGTCGTGAAGGAGAATGAGGAGGAGGGATCAGGAGTGAGGAGGTTGACCAATCGGATGGCTGGATAATTGACCAATCAGAAGAGACCTCTCACTATATAAGGCACTTTGCAGCAATCTAGTCATATCTATTCTGACAGTCAAACAGTAAACATGTCTAGATGCAGATTCAGTCTCGGAAACGATCGCTTTATCGAGGTCACAGAATGGAAAGGTGAACTGCGTGTTGACCTGAGAGAATGGAAAGATGACAAACCGACCAAGAAAGGTATCAGCTTAACCTTGATGCGATGGAAGAATTGGGTGGATTACTTAGAATACGCGGATCAAGCGAGGACAGAGAAACAAAACTATAAGAGTCATCTTGGAGGGAACGTCTATTGTACCATCAATTATACCTGAGACCCCTAGAATACATTGCCGTCAAAGAACTCTTAACAGAAATTGGAAGGGCCTTACCCGAACTAGATGGTGTTGTATCCTGTTATGTGCAAAGTGATCACATGAATCAGTTAGGGGCATTACGGTGTTCCGAGTGTAACCCGAATGACTATCAAAACTGGTAACTAAGAAAAGGGATTAAGTATTGAGTAGGCGTAAATATGTTTGCCATTTCTTTTATGTGTATAGCTTTGTTTGATGAACTGTTGTTTCGGATGAGATGTAGACAACTACGGCGTGAAGCCAGAGAGGCTGCTGAGCGATTAATCGAGGTGCTTGAGGATAGTGAACTAGACTCTCGCCCATTGGTATGAATAGAGCGTAAGAATAACTCGAGCACGAAGGAGGAAATCGATCAAAAGAGATGGGCACTAGACTCGTTTACGATTACCAACAGCAGAAGTGGATTACTTACGTGTCGGATCCCGACAAATGGTATCAGCACTTGCTGGATGTTAGAGATGGCTACGCGGAACGCGACAGTCAGGGTCATTATATTGTGGGTAGTGGACGGAAATACAGAGAGTTGAAAGAAATGAGACAAAAGGAAAAACCCGTAGTGAACCTGGTCACCCCAGTAGCCCAAGCTTTAGAAATGGCAAAATCGGAGCTAAAGCGAAAAGGAGAGGATAGTATAACGGACAGAGGGCGTAAGACAGCAACTTCAGACTGGAATTCATTAAGATACTAAAGGACAAACAGCAAATAATTGCGCAATATGCTCCTAAGTTAGCCCGACGCCATATGCATGGCGAGGAGCTCGTTCTACGTTGATAGACAATCATATTTCTCTCAGCCTTTACGACCTAATTACGAAGCCGATCAGTACGTGAAAAAAGACGTGAAAGGACCGTGCTGAAAAAAAGGGTCCACCCGGTGAACGGGATAAACCGAGCGCTGCGACGCGCTACACCATTAAAGACTGGATCTCTTTCTGAACTTCGTAAAAAAACCACCCGAAAATAAATGAGAGGCCCCTCACCCTGGTATATAGAAGAACGACACCGCGCTCTAGGATGTGACGCTACCTTCTCGTGGTCTAGGGCGTTGACTCACCCTCCGAGGTGTAACCGAACGCGTCACAGGGGCCGCCATCTCGTATCTGACTTCGTGGGGCCGCCATCTTGGTGTCGTTGGGGCCGCCATCTTGGATCGGAAGTCGTGGGGGCCGCCATCTTGGATCTAACGTCGTGACGTCATTTACCCTATAGTGGGGCCTATACTACTGGTCTGTTTCTGAGACTAGTATTTATGTAAATACCGAGGACGACAATCGGCCTGAGCGCTCGCAGGGTACGGTTGGCGTCAACGGTGTAAGGCACATACATTGTACAAACGGCCCAGAAAGCCAGTAAACACGACTTGTCACATAGATGGGCTCTCTTGTGCCAAGGTTCACATGACATGTAGACACTAACATCTATATTCACCTCAACTTACCAAATGAGCCAGTGCATGAAATTTCCAACAATGTGGTATGTGTGACCAGCAAAGCCCCAGCAAATAGAACTATGGCCCGACTTAACCCGTCAGTTGTGGTTCTTGATCACCTAAATAATCGATAAGTCAATAGACACCCTTACACCATGGCGACTATGTCGCGAAAGCGATTGTATCGGAGTCCAGGTATCGATGGTATTCTTCTCGCGTTGATGATAATTGAAGCGTTTACCCCCAGTGTTTTATGGTTGTTATCAAAACAATTTCAAGAAAATGACACATGTGTTAACGGCAGCAATTATAATGGAGTGATCAGCAGCAGAACGTTCTTTAATTTGATCAGAACAATAAGGCATATCTCTATGATATGAGAAGCAATAATGTATTCCAAAATGTTACATTTGTTTCATGTTTACCCGTATCAGTAATGTTGATGCAAAGCCTGATCGGGGTCTTCTCTCGGCATAGAATCATAGGTCTAGACTCGAGCCAATATACCTAATATCTCTCTTTTCTATCGCGGTGTAGATAATACGATAAAAAACCAGCATAATATTGTGAATATTTTCTTATCATCATTTCAACATTTGCTTTGTGCGCTCAAAAGAACCGTCTCATTGAGACAATTCTTCGAGTACATGTGCCCACATAATTTGCTGTTACCTATATAAGAAAACATCACTGGGCCGAGGTAAAGGACATTGAGTTTGACAGAAAGGTCTGATCAGCGTATTCCCTTCAAGTTAAAAAAACAACATATAATACAGAAATATAAAGCAGACAGAAAAATGCATCAAAATTCATGAGAGCAGTCGCCACAGGCCAGATCCTTATCAGCAGATGAGCGAACTCCCACTGAGTTCCCGCTGTGTCAACGTGAAAATGACCACATCATAAAACGACTGAGCAGCTCAGTCCATGCATATATTACATGTTAATGGCAGTTTCTTGTCTTCACTCCCTAGATGCATGAATTTTCAGTAAACCATATGCGAACAACAAATGCGCATTATAGTTTATCTGCGCAGTCTGATTGCTGTTTGTTATACGTGAAATAATAGAAAAAAATATAAAAAAAAATGAAGCAGCTTGTAATAAAATGATTTTTATTTCGGCGATTTGTCATGGTCAGTGGTATTTTACCTCTTACAATTTACAAAAAAAAAAAATATTTTTTTTCACAATCATGTCTCCCAATCAGCTGAGCTTTCCCTTTCTTTTAAAAATTGATGTTAAGATTTCTCGACACTATCTAAGCATATCGAATAGTGCGGGAGCATTATAGACCCGCAAACCAATTAGGACTTCGACATTTTTTTCCACACTTTTAAACGCTTAGGCAAGAAGGCGCTAAAACTCAATTTTCAACCTAAAAATGACAGAACTAAAATTTAATTTATTTCTATGTAACTTATATGGTTGGTATTAGTGGATGATAGAGATACCATTTATAACATATAAAACATCGAGAAAATATCAGAATACGATTTTTTGGGGGTCATAAAATGCTCACCCTAAGCATTTTAATACAATTTACATAGAAATGAATGGGATTTTTACCAGTTAAAAAGATTAACAATTTGACAAAACTAAATATTAAGTTATTTCATATTTGTTTATATCATTGTAAAGATAGAACATTAAATTTTCTTTTGATAACTTATAAAATAATGGCAACTTAATAATAAGTAAGTTATTTATAATTTATTTAATTAAAGGTTTGTATACTTTCCTGTGTAATTGATGCCACAGATTTCAACAGGTAAGTTGCTCGAGTGGTCAATATTCAAGGGAGATAATCGGGTAGCTAAAACTGATAACTGCTGATATTGTCCCATATGATCAGCCTGCGCATACGCGCAGTCTGATCGGAGTCTTTGCTAGTCGTTTTAGTGTTCTATGTCTGTAGAGCTACTGACTGGGCACCGTTTGGAGTCTCTGGGCTTGGAGGGATGCTACGCAGGCTCACCTGGGTCTGCACATGTCAAGGTGTCAACTTGTTGGAAATCACATGCCACGGCTAAAATTATGTCCACGTGATTATATCATGCCCCCGAATTGGCGATCTGGCCCACACTATATAGACCTCTGAATGAGCTTGATCCTGAATGAACCCCACTATACGAAGAACTCGCTGAGGCGCGGAGCAGCCAATTATATATACTCAACTACAAAAGAAACCCATCAGCCACTTTTTAGGGCAATTATGGTAAAATAATTAAGAAATTAAAATATATTTTATACCATATTCTTTAATAATCAGTTATGCATCAAATTATTGAATAATGTTACATTTTTTTTCTTAAGCCCGTCCTTGCTGTAAGCCATTGTATAGACAAGGGATCATTTCTAAAAATGACAAGTTTCAGACAATTGGTTTTCACTCGAGTTCTAGTCTTAATCAGTCCATTTTGTCCAATAACCGGTATGTCCCTCTCTGACGAGGCAATCAAGTGTGTGCAGAAGCCAAATTAAACCACGTAAGTTTAGTAAGCCCTGGTCTCAATACGACAGAGCAGTTGTTGGATGAGCTCTGGCGACGCATCTGGGATCGTTCAGTACAACCTCAGACTCTTCGATAGCTTCAGGTTGCTCTCTATTAAAAATAGGCTTGGATTCCCAAGAACGTTGTGCGGCGTCACATGCTTTTGGTTCGACCTCTATATGAGGCAGTTATTGCTGCAGGAGAGGGTCATGTCTGTTTTTGGACGAATTTAACTCAAGTGAACTGATTTAGACGAGAACGAGATATTCATTCTCAAGTGAAAAACTTGCCATTTTTGAAAATGACCCCTTGTCGAAACACTGGCGAATAGCATGAACAAATTTAAGTAAAACTGTTACATTATTCAATGAAATGATGCAGAACTGATTACTACGGAATATGGTATAAATATATTTTCACTTCTTAATTCTGATTTCCGTAATTGCCCCGAGAAGTGACTGATGGGTTTCTTTTGTAGTTGAGTATACATCGGCTGATCGGCGCTTTTGTGTATTCGCTGTCTAAAATTCAAAAGCCGGCAATAGCCGCTTTTTTCTCATGACGAGGCCCAAATCTTCCCAAATCGCTGCCCTAAAAGTAACATACAATTGCTTACCCTTAAATATGTTCGTCCAATAACCAAATGTCCGCTTTAATGTGTGGCCTGAATAAACTGATTATCACTTACTACAATAGTATGGCTTGACCGATTTTTGTAAATTCTCTGTGCGTGCACAAGATTCTCTCCACTTGACCGATTTTGTCAATATAATGAATGAAGCGTCAGAACCGGAAAAAAACTGTTATTACGAGAAAAGGTTCAATATCAAGTTGAAGTGACTGGTTCATATCACACCAGATAGGCGGCAGTCGGTAGGTTTCTTGACGGCCGTCGGGCGCGTGTCGGGGATCGCTTGGGGTGTTTTCTCGGTGGCCATTTGGCGCCAGTCGGGCAACAGATGACGCCCGGGAGATCTGTTTCTGGCGATTTTTGGTCTGTGTGCGTCTGTGGTGGTGGCGTTTTCGATTGCCGTCTGTCAGGTGTGCATATGCTGTCTGCTATATAATATATATATATATATATATATATATATATATATATATATATATATATATATATATATATATATATATATATATATATATATATATATATATATATATATATATATATATATATATATATATATATATATATATATATATATATATATATATATATATATATATATTGTAACCCGCACAACAGAGAGTTTAACAAAACGGCCCAGACACTCAAACTCCCCCTTTGTTTTCCTGTTCTGGCGCAACATTTTCTTTGATATACTTCTTATTTTCAGATATTAAGCATTCCCCTTGTGTGCATACATGTATGTGACCGATGCGGACCTTGGTCGAGCGTGGTGCCCGATCGGTCCGCATCGCTCGCGATTGTGAAAAATATGACAAGGGACACAAATCTCACAAACTTAATTAACAATATTCAGATTGTTATTCATCTTATTATGAAGAGCATTAATCTGAAAGAAAAATATGACAAGGGACACAAATCTTATAAACTTAATTATCAATATTCAGATTGTTACTCATCTTGCGATTGAGCATTTTAACCTTGCAAGTATTATGTGTATCAACCAATTCGTCTAGAGAGCAATTTTTTGAAGATAAAACTGACTTTATGGAAGTACGTTCTCCCTCTGACACTTACCATATATTGTACAATCATGATACTAGCAAGGTCTCTACTACTTTACTAACTCAAATGCTGCCACCCTCGCTAACATTATTAGTTGTTAGATGTGTAATACCTTTTATGCTGTTAATACAACAAAGAGAAATAAAGTGATGTCTGTCTGTCTGTCTGTCTGTCTGTCTAAGAAGCTTGAAGTATGACGAATAAAGTATTAAGTATGATGTCTGAACTGTGAAGGCTGAACTATGAAGACTGAAATTTGTAGTCTGAACTATAAAATGTAAAGTATGAAGTCTAAACTGTGAATTCGGAACTGTGATGTGTGAAGCATAAACTACGAAATATGAAGTATAAAGTACTTTTCAGAAACTATGAAGTGTGAAGCATAAAGTGTGAAGTATGAAATGCAACTTTCCGTTTACTGCCGTCACATAAAATAACGTTTTAGAAAACTATGAAGTTTGAATTGTAAAGTGTGAAGTGTGAAGTCACCATTCTTTTTGATGAATTGAATACATGTATTACGTTTCAAAGAAGTATTTAATCCTTGTTACTGCTGATAAAACAAACATACATTCACACTTTTGTTTTTTATAATATAGATCCATTCTCATTGGACTGTATATATTGACCAGCATAGCCCGTTATCTATACACTGTAAAAATGCGTTTACAGATTAAACACTTTCTGAGACGCATTTCTTGTCCCGTTTTTTTAACGCGTATAAAGGCAAGACATGTATCAAAGCTAAACACATTTGATAAAGTTTTTAGATATTTTACATGTTTAGGACAGGTACATGCTGAAAACCTGAACGTGCATCAGACAAACATGTCACTATTCTAAACACTTCTCTAAACATATCCCATATCAGTCCCTTGTTATTGGACCCATATGTAAAACCTGCTTAAGGCCCACCCGAGCCCTTTGCCTGATGGACTAAGGCTATCATGGTGACCTCTTGACCAGTCCCATTCAACAAATTTGCCAGGGATACAGAAAAGGGCCCCACACTGGCAAAATTCAAAAATTAACATTAGAGGTATGGGCATTTTCTCCAAAATTTTAGGGGACCAGCCCAAAATTTAAGGGCAGTGGGCTACTGGACCCTGTAAACTGCTATAATACTATTATGGTTTCTACTCTAGAGCAGATTTCATATCTTCTGAGGGGGAGGGGGGGGGGGGCAAAACATTATATCAACGTCCCATCTCAGTACTGAGATGACATTGAATTAAAGTTTTGCTGAAATCTCGACATTGATTAAAAGTTTAAGACTAGGCATTGATCCAATGTTGAAGTCTTAACATTGAAACAAGGTTGAATTATGTACTGCTGGACTTTAAAAACGCAACACTCAGATAGAAGCTTAAATTTATGTCTCGAAATATAATGCAAAACGATCAACTTGATTTTTTGTTAATTTAAGAATGTTCATTTGTAAGTAATTCATGAAAATCTTGTCCAATTGACCCTTTCCTTCATGAACATTCATGCTAAGCCCCCCCCCCCCCACTATGAATGATTATATAAATTAACGTTCATGTTTGTATATAGATCAAAGAAATTACTTGTCAGGTCCACTAGTGTAAGATCATATCTAATCATATTTCTATAAGCCAACAGAAAAGACCCTGATCAGGCAGCTCTTACATGCGCTGCCTGTTCTGGGTCTGCTGTTTGCAAAGTGTTAAAATGTGTCTCTATGAAGTAAAGGGTTAAAAGGAATTTAAAACATTAAAATATAAACTGATTAAGATATGGGGCAAATGTTTCATGCAACAAAATGTTATCAGTGAAATACCCCCTACTTCTTTAAATTGCCCTCAAATGTGTGTAATGAACTTTTTAATCATCCAGAAATAACTCTCATATATTGGTTGGCAGGTCTGTAATACAGCTTGTTTGCTTATTTGGCTTTTATCTGTTTGTTCGATTTAATTCAATGCCACAAATTCTCTGCTACTTAAAGCTGCATACTCTGTAACTATGAACATTTTTCGAAAAATTTTATTTTCTTTTTAAATCATTTGCAAAAGTAGAATTAAGCTATGTTTTCACAATAAAAATGTTCAGTACAGCTGAAAACTGCATGGAAAAGTGAATTATCTTATCAAATAGGTGTATTTTTCTCTTGTTTGTAATTATTTGCATCCCTCCAATAATTATAGACCGTTGAATTTTAACATAAATGCAGTTGTTTTGATAGTAATAACTTGTTAAGATTAACGAAAATGGTAAAATGTTTACCTGAATTTGAATATTTTTACTGCGTTCTTGAAAAATAAAAACACTATTTTTAAAATTAGAAGATCAAAAGTTACAGACTATGCAGCTTTAAAGAAATATTTCAGTGACCAAATTTACACAAAGCAGTAACATTGTCAAGTTTAACTCATCATGAGGGAGCGCAGTGGCTCAGTGCTAGAGTGCTTGACTCAAGATCAAGGGGTTGCGGGTTAAGGCCTCATCAGCGTCACTGCAGTGTGTCCTTGAGCAAGACGCATTAATCCTTGCTTAGTACTGGTTCAACCCAGGAAGACCCGTCCCGACATAACTGAAAAATTGCAGACAGGGTTGTAAAGAATCAAATCATACAAACAAAAAAAAACTCATCATGACACGATCTAGACAATGGAAGTTTACATTCAAATGTCTTTTGGGAGATATAAAGGGAAGTTAGTTTTGCTTTTTTAAAGTCCATCGGTACAGTTTGATTTCGATAGTAGTCTCGAGATTGATTCAACATTGAAGACTTAATGTTGATTCAATGTTGGAGACTAAGGCCAGAGTTTTTTTTTATAAATTAATTTATGGGAGAGTTTACCCTAAGATTTAAGCACCACCAGAAAAATAAAATTACTGTTTTGAATTTTTAAGAATATATATTACCTGTATCTTTAGTGAGAATTTACTCTCATTTAATCCACTGAAGCTTCCCTCATCTTTTTATTTTAATTTTGTCCCCTTGACTTATTCAATCTTTATAGTTTTCCGTAAATTGATTTATAAAAAAATTCTGGCCTAAGCATTGACTCAACGTTAACATCAACATTAATGTTGACAACTAAAATAATTAATATTGAACAACATGACTACAAATATCACAGAATTTAATTTCCATTCAAATTTATTTTCACATTACTGATATATAAGAGATAAATGGTTGTCATGATTCCTTCCGCCACCTCTAGAATGTTCTGAGGCATTTTATTCAAGGAACTTCTTTTATTTATCCCTCAACCACTGGTTCTCATATTTTATGAGTAGCCTGCACAGTCTGAAATGTAAAATACATGGATCAATCTAACACATTTATGATATATTTGGGCCAGCACATGAGAATTTGGACTTTGATGATTTTCAGCAGCAACTTGAAATTATATTCATGATTAAAGTGACACACATTCAGTTTTATGCAATGAGTCTTAATATGTATTCTGTGTGCTCAGAGGAGTCCTCTCACTGCTCTGGTTCTTCTGAGTACATATTCATAGAATATTTTTGAATATCCGAAAATTATTTATGATAACGCATTTTAGCTACAGGGTTGTCTAAATTGTTAATTGACTGATCAGGGTAGAGTTTTTAGTCATTAACCCTTTGTATACGGGAAACCCTTGAACAGGTAATTTTGCAAACAGTAAAAGACCCGGATGAGGTGCCATATAATGCAGCATTTTATCGTGTTCTACACTTTTTAGGTAAAGATCTTGACAAGAAACACGTTTTAGTAAAATTATGGCCTGACACCCCTGGACATGTGCGGTGGGCTGCCCCGTGTTTGTAGTCTGTTGCAGTTTTTTGAAACCTATACCAATCATATACTTGGCCTTCGAAAAATATGACCTATTCATATACTTGATTAAACAAAAAGTTTACATATTCAAATACTGTTCTTTGATTTTTATATACACTCTTTGCTGTCTGTAATCAAAGTTTACAAATAAATATTACAATTTTGGTTTCTGAGCTGAATATCTGAGCAAAAATACAGGGATGTCAGAAAACGAGACCATTCAAATATCAATGATGAAAAACTGGGTCAGTCATATACTTTTTCTTAGAAAAAGGGGGCTTATCGTATACCTGGCAACGCTGAAAAAGTGGTTATTCGTGACGCACATCCGTCATATATACAGGGGTTGGAGTCCATTAGTATACAAAGGACTAATATGGAGACACTCTGCACACACATTAATTTAAATTGTGAATAATATTAAAACTTTCCTCAGAATGTAAGTTTCATATTGTTTGTATGTTTATGACTTGTACCCCAGTTAGGAGTTTGGTCAATCAATAAAACTCTTAAAACTCTCAAGTTAACTTTAGTTAGTTCCATGGAAATCTGAGATATCTACGGAAACAAAAGTAAATTTTGTCCTAGCTCTGGTATGGTTCAAAATGCATCAACTCTTAAGTCTTTGTCTTCTGAGTAACTTGCATGCTCTTTGTCATCTGCTGATTTTTTTCAAAATCTTTTTCTTTCAGGAATACCATCAGAGTGACAAACAGTTTGGATATAGATCAGGCCCGATGTTTTGTCAGGCCTGATCTTGGACAAACTGATTGCAAAGGTTATCAGCAAACAACACTAGTAGATATGAGCAGTCTGATCTGGACCCACAGACTGCGACAGTTTATTAAAAAGCTGCTGAACTATTTCAGATATGTCAAAAGCAGACGACTTGTTGCGATTGGCGCTTTAAGGGTTAACTCTTTGCCTACTGGGCAATTTTGTATGCTTTTTTTTGGTCTGCTGATTTTTTATAAATCAACTTTGTTCGAATTATTCTTTCAGGAATACCATCATAGTGTCAAACAGTTTGAATCCATATCAGGCCTGATCTCCACGATGTTAAGAAAGGGCCTGATCTGGGTTCAAACTGTTTGCAAACTGCAAAGGTTATCAGCAAAAATAAAAGTAGGGAAACAGTTAATACAACTTTTTTGCCTTATATAGTCTTTACTTTGCAGTAGCTGATCTGGGTCTGCACCATATGCCAATGTCTGAAAAAGTTTCTGAGCCATTTTCTGTACATTTTTCGCTGAAGTGAGGTGCTTGGAATTTAGGATTTAGGAAGTAGAAGTATGGTTTTATCTAGGCAAAATAAAAAAAACACCTGTGTTAAGGGTAACCCGACCCTACCTTAATTTACTGGTGAAACCTTAATATATTTTTTAGGTTTTCTGGAGAAAAAATATATAATTTTATGCATTTTGAAAGGCATTTAGTATTTTAAAATGCATAAAATTATATATATTTTTTTTTTCAGAAAAAAAATTAAAAAAAAAATATGTGTGCCTACCCTACCTTAAATTTTCAGACCCGTTAACCGAAAAAAAACACCTTTTTTTATTTGGCCCTATTCATAATTCATGCATCTGAAGACTGGTCAGGGATTTTGTTTATTTTCCACTACGTACCTAGATAGCTGAAGTTACTACTCTGTCTAGTCTCTTTATTCGAAATTTTCAAGCTCCTTACTAGTCTGAGTATGCCAGTTTTAAATTCAACCTAGACTCAGTAGACAGAAACTGAAAATACAGATTTTCTTATAACATGACTGATTCGAAAGTGGCTTAGTTGTGTTTGTTCATAAGTATATGTTTGGTTAGGTCACAAGAATTTTTTGCCTTTAAAGGCGCCTGCAAAATTCTAAAGCTATGATGCAATCTACTTTAATTGTCTGCTTTGTTTGTTTGTTTTTGTTGCTTTACGTCCCAAGTCAACAGCTATGGTCATTGCGGGACGGTCAGTTCACCTAACCACACTTTAATTGTCTGCTGCATACTTTATCTAACATCATTTGACTTATGTAAGTATGGGGGCAAACTTTGAAACAGTGTGGACCCAGATCAGACTTCTGCTACATGAGCAGTCTGATCTGGGTCCAAACTTAAAGTAAAAAAAGCTACTGTGCATTTCAGCAAGTGTCAAAAGCAGAGAAATTGTTGTAATTGGTGCTTAAAGAGTTAGTTCTCCATTTTTGCATACGTTTTTGTCGTTGGATCCAGATTAGGTACGACGTTAAGTCAAACTAACTTTTTCATTTTTGTAAATGCTTTTATATGTATACATGTTGAGCCTAGATACCTACATTCTGAGTTTTCAATCTGTAGGTGGGATCTTGGTCTGCACTGTTTGCTGGAAATGTCTGATATGGGTTAGCACTGTTCTGTGTACTTTTGATGGTTGAGTGCAGTGATTTTGATACCTGCATATCCTGCATCTTTTGCGCATAATTTTGTCTCTGGGATGCAAAGTTTTTATTTCAGCGAGTCCCAGGATGCAATAGTATTGCAGACTTGTCATTAAAAATAGTGTTCTGGACTCATAAGTTTGCAGTTGGACAAATTGATATGGTAAACAGTGAGTCCCAGAGCTCATAAGCCCAAAATTGTAAATGAATCACTGTGAGTGGCTCTCATCGAGGTGTCATGGGGTTGTCTGCGTTTTGTGATTGTGGTATTTCCTGATCATACTTACATATTTTTTTTTATTGAAGTCTATATATATATAGTGTGTGTGTGTGAATAGAAAAGGCTCACTGGCTCTTTCAAGATATCATGTGTACACAGTCTAAACTGACACAAAAGTACACAGCTCGTATTGCATCAAAATGACACAATACTGTATTATTATAAACTACATTTGGGTTATAAAGTACATAAGTATGGCTGGAATCCATCATTTAGTTCAAGATGAAGAATGCAAAAGCACAATGTTGGTCAAAATTGGTCAAATGATCAACTCTTACCTCCTCACCAGCAATGCATCTAATATATGCAACTTTGTCAATATCCACCCACTGGTTCAGAAAATAGAGTGCAGAAAAGGCTAAATTTTACAGTCTTTATAGGATAGTGACCTTGAAAATTAGGCCAACATAAAGCCAAAACCTAATCAACTCTTCATTTTGTCATGATGATACAATATATAAAGTTATATAAATAATATTTTTCGAGCTTAAATTGAGCAGCTTCTTTTGAGTACTCACACAATTTGTAAATTGTTGAGAAATAAGGCCTAAATGAAATATATGTGTGGTTCCTGTTGCATACCAACAAAATTTAGGGTAGGTAGGCTACCGTAGGTAGGGAAATTATTAAATTTTGTTATAACATTTAACAAAGAAAACAGTGACAAAATCTGAAAACGTGCCCATTTTAGGTATTTTTTCTCCAAAGACCATTTCAATGTTTAGAGTAGGGTTAAAAAAATTAGGGTAGGTAGGCAACAGGAACCACACATATATTTCATTTAAGCCTAAACAAAGTAGTTTTTAATGTGCTCCTATCTAGAGACATGAGTCTTAAAGCAGTTTTAGCAGTGACTTGAAAGAGGCTTGTAATTTTTATAGATTATTTATAGGCTTTAGACCAAATCTGATCAACATCTGTTGAGGTTGAGAGATAGGGAAACTAATCTTTTATTACCATTATGCACTCTTATCTAGGGGACGTACTAAATTGATAATTTTCTAGCCAAGGCTTGTCATGGCTACAAAAACACTTACTGGCTACTAAAAGTGGTTCATTAGAGGTGAAAAAACTGAGAAATATAGACATACCTGACGATACCTAGACCGTCTGGCATATGATTACATGTAAATTTGCAAAGAGCTTACAAATATATCACATCCTAAACATTGAGGCATGGCAATCGAAAATATATTATAATGAGCCACATAATGAAATTTCAAACAATTCATCTTCTCAGTTGTACTGTAAAACATGTTATTTGTGTTTCTGTTTGAAGCCTCACCTCGCATGAAATGGGGTTTGCAGATAATTCTAATTGTCAGTGACAGCAAAGAAAACTCAGTCATCTCTCCGCAACATGCAAGTTGTATTGTAAAATTTGTATTATTATTATTTTGAATTTATTATATTAATTTTTGGCATTCATTTGTGTTTCTATTATAGGCCTCATCTCTGCTTGTTTATAGGTAAGAGGATTGTTCTAATGGTCTGTACATGTAAATGCAAAGAGAACTTGTCTGTCCGCAATACATAGGCATGAGGACTGACATGTGATTTACAATTCTTGTATACAGTAACTGTAAAAATTGTGATATTTTTTCTTCATTTGTGTTTCTGTGTAACGCCTCACCTCTCCATAAGTGCTGGGTTAGAGGATTGTTCAAATAATCAGTGTATGCAAAGAGAACTCACCTCTCCAAAACAAATAGGCCTGAGGATTGACAAATGTGATTTACAATAATTAGATACAGTATAAATTTTGATTTGTTTTTCATTTATTTGTGTTTCTGTATAAAGCTTCACGTTTATGTAAAAACTAGGTAAGAAAATTGTTCTAATAGCCATTGAATGCAAAAGGAACTCACCTGTCCACAACAAATAGACATGAGGACTGACATGTGATTTACAAGTATTGTAAACTGTAAAAATTGAGATATTTTTTCATTCATTTGTGTTTCTGTGTAACGCCTCACCTCTCCATAAGTGCTGGGTTAGAGGATTGTTCTAATGGTCAATGAATGCATAACTCACCTCTCCACAACAAATAGGCATGAGGATTGACATGTGATTTAAAAGTATTGTATAATGTAAAAAAAATTCATTCATGTTTCTGTGTAAAGCCTCACCTCTCCATAAGTGCTGGGTTAGAGGATTGTTCTCATGGTCAGTGAATGCATAACTCACCTCTCCACAGCAAGTAGGCATGATGATTGACATGTGATTTACAAGTATTTTATACTGTAAAAAAATCATTCATGTTTCTGTGTAAAGCCTCACCTATCCGTAAGTGCTGGGTTAGAGGATTGTTCTAATGGACAGTGAATGCATAACTCACCTCTCCACAACAAATAGGCACAAGGATTGACATGTGACTGATATTTATTGTAAAATGTAAATATTGTGATCTTTTTTTTGCATTCATTTGTTTCTGTTAAACATGTACAAAATCTCACCTTTCTTTAAGTGCTGGGTTAAATACAGCATTGTTCTAATGGTCACTGAATGAAAGAACTCCCCTTCTCCAACACAAGGCATGAGGATTGACATGCATGTGATTATACTGTAAATTTTTTATTTTTGGCATTATCTGTATTTTTGTAAAAATGCCCTACCTCTCTAGTCTGTAAGTGCTTTGGTACTCACAAAGACCCTATACTTTTAGAAACCAGTAGCAGCAGTTTTGCCAGAAAATATCCCCTTACTCCAAATGAAATGGTCTGAGCTGGAGTCGGCTTTGAAAATCACAAAATTTCCAGTTTAAACTTATGTTTTACTCTTGTCATTGACATGTCAGCGCAAACTATTATCGCGTATGCATCCTTTATAATGTGAATTTAATTTATACAAACGTTTAACCTGTAAAAGTTTCTGTCTGATAAATTTCAGGGCTCCAGATAAGAGGGGGTAAAGGGTATTTCAGCATTAAATTTTTGGAAATCAGCAGTAACAGTACCCTTTGTAGTTTGAGGTTTCGGCACTGATATTCAATTTATGTGGTTAATCTTTTATCCTTAGTAAGAAAAATACCTATATACATCAATTGTATAAATCTTGGAAGTTTTCCTAAAAATGTTACGTGACTTTGATAAATCAGTACCTTTTAAGCAATTAAAATAGGTCTTTTCAGAGGGCTTTGCAACAGAACTGATGCTTCTGGGACTAAGTTTCTGCAATTTGATATTTGTAAGTAAAAGAGTAAAATACTGAATTAAATTAAAAGTAGGGGGTGAAATACCCTTTTGTCCAAATCCTTATCTAGACCCATGGATAATAATAAAACAAGTTTAATACTGTCCCTAGTCTGGCTCTTCTTTGTTTACCTCAGATTTCCACGAACCTCAGATTTCACCATGTTGACAGGGTCATTCTTTGCTAAACTGCAACAAAAGTGTGACATCTAGTCAATAATTTCATATGGCCTTTGAGCTATGAGGTGTATTTCAGAGGAAGGTTTTAAAATTATTTTTTTTTTATATTTTTAGCCATAAAAAATAGTTTATTGCTGTTTTCTTTAAAAGTAAAGTTTTTTTTTACTGGCCCCTTGTTTGTTATGGATGTTACATTGACATCAGTTATATACAAATACACTCATTATTTGTAACTATAGTGAACATTGAAATTCAGCTATGTTGAGAGTTAACATGTACATATTCAACTTTGATTTAAAAAAATGAATATTACCAACATCAACTTGGAAAAATTCAATTGTATTTATGTTTCACACATAACTGGTGGAGTTGAACTTTTAAATTTCGACTGATTAGGCAGTGTTAAATATTTCCTGCAACTAATTGCTTATAATCTGTTTTAACTGATGATGCAACAACAATGAATTGTTCTTTTACCACAGTTTAACTGAAACAAATGATAATGATATATAGTAGCAGCAGATGTTACTCTTGAGTTTTGACAAGTATAACATCCACAGCTGTATAGGAATTTGTGATGCATCATTTCAAATTTGATCACATTTCTGCAATGTTAGATCATTACAAACCAGCAAAAGTGTTGAATTAAAACATATAATCTCTGTTTATAATGAATGTTTTTACAAGAAGCTATTTTTGGAAGAAATCCAGAATTTTTGTGTAAATTCCTGCTGATGGTCATATGCTTCTAGGAAGAAATCAACACTATCTCTACCAAATGACTTGGATTTCGTGTTATTATTTTTGTTTTTTCCTATATTTATGCATTTATTAATTCAGACTAAAAGCCACTTTGATTTTTTTATTTCAAATTCTCTTTTTAGCTACTTTTATTTAAAATACAGGTTATGGATGTTACCATTGAATATCTGACCAGTACAGAATATGTCAAGTTACATATGCAACAGTTTTTTGGCATAACACTAAGATAACACTTTATTGCCCAGTGTATAAATAACCTTTTCAACGATTTAACTGTGATTTTTTATAATTGTTTCTAGATTTCAAATAATTGCAGAATGCAGAGCTTAAGGGAGATTCAAAGTTAAAGTACAAAACTGTTCTGTTTTCAACATGTAGCATACATCCACTGAAACTTTGATAATATTACAATAATTATAACATCCATTTCCCCGTCAATGATAACATACATAACAACAGTGACAAAAACTGATTATATTTACTCATAACTGTAAATTTCTCGCATAAACCACTCTCAAAAGAGTGCAATACAAAAGCATGTAATAAGATTTGTGAATACATGGGGGTAATATGTATGTTATACCTTGAGTAAATAGAGCACAAGAATGGACGTAACATGTATCGTAAATAACAATGCCAAAGGATCTCGTCCATTCATTTAATGCATGAAATTAGGGATAATTGGCCTTCAAAGGCAGTGATATTCTAATAAAGAAAGCACAATGTAGACTTCTGCTGTTTTATAAAGTAAGCATAATACTAAATTTTTAATATTTACAAAAATACCCAAATAAATATTTATTAGAAATGTTGAATACCCAATTAACATTTTCAATACCCAAATAAATGAAAAAGGAGTGGGTAACATACCCAATTATTCAAGAAATTAATCAAGGTACCATTTTATTATTTTAAAACTAACATGCAACTTAATGTTAAATTTGTATTAAACACATTCATGCACGGATCCAGAGGGGGTATAGGGGGTCAGGATCCCCTCTGGGAAATCACCAGTTATTTGGGTTTCTTAATTAGAAATACGCATTTGGATCCCTCCCCTCCTCCCTGGAAAAAGTTGGATGCCCCTCCCCTCCTCCCTGGAAAAAGTTGGATGCCCCCCCCCCCCCCCCCCCCCCCGGAAAATGTTGGACCCCCTCTGAATCTTTGGAAAAGTATAGTTTTCTCTGAAATAAAACTATTGGACCCCTTCTGTAAACTTTAAAACAAGTTGAGGAGTAAAAAAAACTTTAAAAAAAAAGACTGTCACGGCCGTTTTCTTGCCGTCGGGCCTGGACCCCCTGACAAAAATTTCCATATCTGTAAAGGTATCCTGCGGCATCCTGGGGGTAACCTGCGGTAATCAGACTGATCCTTTTAAGACCATGTTGCTTGCTCTAGTCAAGACTGTTCGCAGTGCCGGACCCAAGGGGGGCCTGAGGGGCAGACCCCCCAAAGAGGCTGTGAGAGCCATAAAGAATTACTTGAGGTGGCCATGTGGGGGGGGGGGGGAAGGGGCACAGACAGGGCTGTGAGTGTGACCCGGGCTTGCAAATGATGGGATTTTAAATCTCCTGTAGTCTGGTCGCAGAGGATAAACACACTGCTGTGCCCCCTCCCAAACAAAACTCGGAAATTTGGGATGGGGGGCGCTTGTCTCTAGACCAAGGGCTCTAGGGCTTGAGTGTGTGCCCCCCCCCCCAACTTCTATTCCGATGCTGCACCCATTGCAAATTCCATGTAGTCTAGTCGCAAAGCTAATAAGTAAACGCTGTGCCCCCCCCCCCCCCCCCCCCTAAAATGCATTCTCAGAAAATTCGGGGGAGGTCCCCGGGATCCCATCCCCAATGCGAGGGGGGTACGACCCCCTCTCATACCCCCCCGCCCCCACTCGGGACTTGTGCCGCTCGGTTCAAAAGAGATAGAGATATCATAGATAGAACTGTTGTCATTGTTGTTGAATGTGAGTCGCGAAAACTGATAACACCAAATTTTGATCTCCAATATTCAGCTATGACAGTCCGCAAAAAACATCAGCAAATAATTCCTATTGTTTTTTGCTATCCAAACATGTACTAGAACAAACTTTCATGAGCAATGACAAGCTATATAATAACATATTTACCATTATTCTTTCGTTGTTTACGGGTGTCGTTTGTCAGCGTTCCTGTTTTCGTACTTGGCGCGAAAAAGGAATATCGATTTCGACCTTGAGATGTGTTTAGCATTTTGTATATGTTTAGCTGACGCGTTTAGGTATGTGGCACTTTACTGTACACGTTTATACCTCAACGTGTACTAAACATGTTTAAATTCTATGCGCAATTTTTACAGTGTAGGTGAGTTAATATGTAAGCGAACGTGCGCAGTTTCGTTTGAGCCATCGCTGCTTGCAATTGCGAACTAGTTTTTAGTAGAACAAGTGTTTCTTGAGGAAATAAGTAATGTACATTGACATATAAGGTATTGGTATGGTTCATCAAGTTCTACCCTAGGCTACTTCAACTTTATATGGACCTCGAGGCGACAAAACCACTTCGGGGTTTCTGACAAAGCGCGACTCTTGAAACCAGTTTCCTCAGCTACAGAGACTAGCTAGAAAAATGAAATTTAGCTTCTAGCAAGTTTATATTTGATTAATTCCAAAAAGCGAATAACAAAGGCGCTGATCAGTCTGCGCAGATGGGCAGGCTGGTCTGCGCCTTTGTTGTTCAGACACCTCGACGCGTCGGGGCCCATAATCCAAGGTACGGAGATGCATCCTCGAAGCTGCAATTCGTGCAACCAAATGCAAAATATTGGAACGACAAATCACCCACACACAGAAAATAGTTTACATGTAGGACATTGCTTTGCGAGCCGCACCTCTAGCTGCGCCCTTGAGCAGGCTTTATATGGATCTTCACTGGTGTAAAAAAGATATGTCCGTGTGAAGTAGGGCAATGGTGTATTTAACTACCTTGCACCGGTGTTCCGCGAAAATTCCTTATTTGGTTACCATATATGGTGTTTTGTCTTCATTCATATACAATATCGGCTGTCACACCCCTAAATGTGAAAATGTAATAAGGCCCAGTAAATGTGAAAACTTTTAACGCTAAATGTAATAAGGCCCCGTAAATGTGAAAACGTTTAACCGTAAACATGAAAACAAATATACCTTAGTTGCGACGGTAAATGTGAAACCTTTTTTTTATATACACATTAAGAGTGATTATCATAAGCATCTATAAATTGCGAAGACTGGCATATAAGGTGCTTTTTTCTTCATGCTTCAGTGGATCATTGGTGGCGAACGCATTACGCAGGTTACGCACGTGCGTAATAAAAATACTAACATTCAAGGGAGGTCACTTAATGCGATAAAAATGACTTTCCATTCTATAATAAACTGCTCTTAAAGTAAAGAATTCGCTCCCATTGGGAGCAAATTCTTTCCTTTAAGAGAAGTTCCCATTTGAAAAGGGATGCAATTGAAGAGAATCATCGCTGGATCCAGTAGTCTCCCTTTGATGTCCATAACTTTTCAGCGTCCTGGCTACGCCGTTGAGCGGAGGACCAGTGTATTGATGCCATCACCAATTTCGTGTTCACAAATTTCGTGTTGCTAGCTCCGTTTCTAGCATGTTTGCATGCAAACAAAGAAAGCAAAGATACAAAACATATGGGCGGCTACGCGAAAAGACTGACTTTGCTGCATGCGAACAACAAATATCGCAGACCAGTCTGCATGTCCGTGCAGATTAGACTGGGTGTCCGCCAAGTCTCATATATTGTTCGCTAATACCAAAACAGAAAATTAGCGAAATTTCACTATGTAAGGACAGAATATTTGCTTGCAGGCTACTGCATTTGTCATTCCCTTTAATTTGATATGCAGCATGACCGTGCTGAAAAGAAGTAGACTTTTGACCTATTGTCCCCACCCCAGGGTCAGGGGGAATCTATGGGTTAACATTTGCTAACATGTTGCTAGCATGCGCTATCTTCTTTAATTTGATATGCAACATGTCCATATTCAAAGAACTTGAATTCTGACCTCTGTCCGACCCCTTAAGTTCATCCAGTGGGGGAAGAAGGGGGCAGGCTTAAAAAGTAAAATCCCGTTTGATATGTTTCATTCTTTGGTATCTCTGTTTGCATGTGAATTTCAGTAAAAATAAAGAGAACTGACTGAATGATCACGAACTTAAAGGCCCTGTCACACTATAACGTTTAAGCCAACGTATGAAGTATATATCTAGTACGCTGGCATAAGCTGGCATACGCTGATATCTAATTGAAAAAAATCAGAGAACGCCTCTCTCTGAACTTATACAAAGCGAATGCGAAACAAACATAGAACATGTGTCTAACTTACGAGCAACTTACGTGTCATAACTTATTCCTGGCGTAACACAACTTATACTTGTATTAGCGTATAACAGCGTATGCCCAGCGTATCACAAGCGTTCTTAGCGTATGAGAAACTTATGCACAACGATCGTCTAGAATGTTTGCTGAATTGTACATGTAACGTACGTGAACGTATGCATAACTTACATGTAGCGTACATCTAACGTATGTCTAACGTATAAAACAGTACAAAATTTTGAGACCCTTTTGCCATATGACAACGTACACCAACGTACAGTAGCGTGTTCGTAACGTATTTAAAACTGATCTCTAACTTTTTCAGCGTACACCAACGTACTTGATGAATTCCCATACGCCCTCATACATTGGTGCTAAGCGTACCTTAACGTATGCATAACTTGCATGTAGCGTACATCTAACGTATGCCTAAGGTATAAGCAATACGTCGGCATGGGCTGAAGATTTTTTATGCAAGCACAAAATTCTATTCGCCGTTTGACAACGTATACCAACGTACAGAAGCGTGTTCGTAACGTGTTTATAACTTATCTCTAACGTATTCAGCGTACCCCAACGTACTTGCTGATTTTCTCATACGTCCACATACGTAAGTGCTAACGTATCTTAACGTATGCACAACTTACCTGCTGCGTACATCTAGCGTATGCCTAACGTATAGAAGCAGTACGTTCGCATATGCTATAATGTTTTATAGATGCACAAAATGTTGGACCTCTTCGCCGTCTCTCAGCGTATACCAACACACTATAGCGTATTTGTAACGTGTTTAAAACTTATTTCTAACGTACTCAGCGTATACCAACGCAATTACTGATTTTCTTTTACGTCGGCATACGTTGGTGCAATACGTCGTAGTGTGACAGGGCCTTTAGATACATGTATTTGACACTCTCTGTATTTTTCTAAGGACCTTTAGGAAAAAACGGAGTAGCGGCCCGATATGCCAGGTAGCGCGGCAGCGGCCACATTTTTATTTGCGCGGGTCAAGGCGACGGTGCCTATCTTACATGTAAGATGCGTGAACATATGTTAACTCTTAACTTATGTAAGAAAGAAGACGACCATCAGGAATCGATACAATCAAGCATCACATCTGACACAGGACAAAACACGAAACATAAGTAACAAAAATGATCCAGTGCGTATAGAACGCACTGTACATGTATACATATGGCATATGTCTAACGTCGGCATGTGGTGAAATTTTATGCATCTGCAAAATTCGCCGTAGATACTAAAAACGATTTAAAGTTCATTTTTCAGTGTGGAATAGGCGTCTATCACAAACTGAATGAAGAAAATGTTATGCACTCAGCTCAAAATCATTAACAATATCAAACGCTTTGTAAGGCAGCCAGCTCTATCTTCCCCATCAAGATGAGTGTTATTGTGGTTATTTTTGTCATAAACGCCCCTCAAACAGCTTAGGTCATATGGAGACGAGGCCACTGCTTAAAGTCTCATCTGACAGACTCG
The DNA here is from genome assembly GCA_964019695.1 of Loripinus fragilis. Taxonomy (NCBI): domain Eukaryota; kingdom Metazoa; phylum Mollusca; class Bivalvia; order Lucinida; family Lucinidae; genus Loripinus; species Loripinus fragilis. Next base: position 590,300 of record CAXHUL010000381.1, read on the forward strand.
TGAAGCCAGGAATCGAACCTACGACCCCTGGTTACAAGGCGAGCAGTTTATCCACAAGACCACGGCGGCTCCTATCACGATGATTGCAAAACTAGAATCGACACAGAAACTTACAACAAAACATAGAAATTACAGACCCCCTATGGCATGTCAAGCGTTGCAATATTGTATGTGGAAATTTATGTGTTGTATATCGAAATATTTATGGGCTTAAACATATATTTGTGGACTAAAAAATATATTTATGTGCTAAAAAGAATATTTGTGGACATAAAAATATATTTGTGGACATAAAAATATATTTGTGGACATAAAAATATATTTGTGTACTAAAAAATATATTTGTTGACATAAAAATATATTTGTGGACATAAAAATATATTTGTGGACATAAAAATATAATTGTGGACATAAAAATATATTTGTGTACTAAAAATATAATTGTGGACATAAAAATATATTTGTGGGCATAAAAATATATTTGTGGATTTAAAAATATATTTGTGAGCTAAAAAATATTTTTTATGGACTTAAAATATGTTTATGGACTAAAAAATATATATATTGTGTATAAGAAATATTTTTTGTGTAAAGAAAATATGTGTTGTGTAAAATAATATGTGTTGTGTAAAAAAAAAATATGTGTTGTGTAAAAAAAAATATTTATGTTCTTAAATATATATTTGTTGTCTATAAAAAATATATGTTGGGTAAAATAAGCATTGTGGGATACTAGCTATTTCCTTAACGGTCGTGTGACTGTTTCACTGACGATGCTAATACGGCTATCTCACGAGTTCCTCGATGTTCGCAAATGAAAGCCGCAGTCTTTGCACGGCAGCCGCATGACAGTCGTGAGATAGCCCCGCAAACTTGCAAGACTGTCACAAGGCAGTTTCACAGAAATTGTGAAACATAAGGCTACTTTACAATGTCTTATGAGGTTTGTGAGTTCATCGTGCGTTTCGTCATAAATTTTCAAGTACTTTCTTTCCCATGAGTTTTGGGCACTCAAAAGAATCGTCTCCTGAAGAATGCTTTGAGTATTCACAACATATGTTGTTTTTGGTGCCTAGAATTTATAACGGTTTATTTGAGTAGCAATAACACGTTTGGTAGGAAAATAAGAAAATATTTGATAACGCACTCATCTACATGCCTGTAAAAAGAGAATCAATGAGCAGGAACAAAAGAAAACCCAACTTATGCCCATCTATCTAAATTTGAACCGATCCGAAGTGCTCAAAACAATTAAACAAATTTTGGTTCTCCCTACTCATCGATCTCTCTTTACACGGCATACCCTTCTTATGTTGTGTCATCGCCTTCTCTGTCTAAATTATGGATAGGGGAGACCGGGGCAAGTGCGACCCCGGAGCATGTACGGCATATGACTATATTGAGCATGCAGATTAAGATATGATGCTCGGAAACATATTTGGACATTACTTGGGACGAGTTTGTTTGCTTGAGCATAGAATGGCTGCATTATAGAAGGATGCGCTGACTTGTAACCGAAAACTCGTTTTCTTCAATGATGCATCAGTAAATTTTCCATAGTGAATACATTTTTTTCATTTTTCTAAAGATGTGTTATTATTCTGATTTAAATTTTATATGATTCTTACGAGAGGATAATGTTCTTTGGTATAACACATTTTTAAATTCATCTCTTGCAACCTAAAAGGAGCTGTCACGTGCTATTTGGAAATAGTCTGTCAGGCGCTAGTTCAGCATCTTACGTCGGGACAGGTTCGGTGATCCACGCGACGTGCCGATGATGGCCCAACAGTGAATGCTGGCTTGGTAGCTGTGTTAAATTTATGGGATCTGGACCAGTATTGATAGGAAACCCTATATTTTTGTGTTTTTCGGGGGTGTCCGAACCCCCTATCCCCCTCTGGATCCGCACAAGATTCTATGTACAAAGTGAGCTAGGTTAGGTCGCGGCACTCATTGAAACATGAAGCGCTCGTCTAGCTTTGCGTCTTTCGTAACTGAATCTGACTGAATCAGGCCCCAGAAATGGTCAATTAGCTTATTTTTGTGTATTTTATGTTTGTAGTATGTACATGATCATATAAATGCAGACTGAGCCATCAGTTTGGGCATGTTAGGCCACGACGCTCATTGAAACGTGGAGTGTGTGTCTGTAAAGTGCTAAAGTACATTGTCATAACTAATGTGATTTCTCACATGGACCAACACAACCTATCGTACGATCTACAGCATGGGTTTGTCTGGAGTTTGTGATTGTGGTATTTCCTGATCATACTCACTTACTATCAAGTTGATCCAACCGCTCATGTGAGACCCAGCTTGTGACTCTCACAGAAGATCTCATGAGGAATTCTTTAGCAGGCAGCCAAATAGACATTGTCCTGCCGGACTTTTCGAAATAGCATACAGCATGTTGAAATATCAATACTTAACTTAAATCTTCCTTAACTTTAAGGAGGTATTGTAATTCCAGGCCCTGAAATCAACTTTATCTGAAACCATACCTCAAAGTTACGCTGTCAATGACTCAAGAAGCACTTTTGCTATGCTTAATATAGAACTATGGTACTCTGAGCTTCAATTCTAAATTTTGACAAGTTTTGACCACCATTTTAAATGGTGGTCAAAACTTGTCATGATTTAGAATTGAAGCATACATTTTTAAAACATTCGGAATGTTTCTCCATCATACCTTTCCTCCTTAGTGCCTCAATCTGTTGATCATGCATCCAGCTACAACTTACGTAATTCTCACAATCTCCGGCCTATTGCTACAAGAACAAATCATTACTATAACCCCTTTCTGCCATCTGTAATTAGGGACTGGAATGAACTACCTGTCGAAGTCAGACAACTAGATAGTGTTTGCTCCTTTTAAAAAACTACCTCAACAGAGATTTTACTCCAGTTCATAAATACTAATTTACAGGCAATCGGAAATCACAAATCTTACACACACGTTTACGAACAAACTGTGGCTCATTAAATAATGACCTAGGCCCGGAATTACAATGCCTCCTTAAAGTTAAGCAAGACTTAAGTTAAGAATTGATATTTCAACATGCTATATAAAATGCTAAATAAATTGCCTGGATCGATGTGGTATTGTGGTCAAAGATATCATTGTGATCTTCAGAAAAATTAAAACCATTTTGATTTTAATCAGTTTTAAACGTTATTTTTCGCATCCTGAAAAATCAATACTTAACTTAAGTCTTCCTTAACTCTAAGGAGGCATTGTAATTCCGGGCCCTGTTCCTTGAAAACATATCTGAATCTCCATTATGCAGTTGTGGTAGCGTTGAAAACACTCAACATTTCTTCTTAAGATGCCCTAGATACATTGAACACAGAACATTGCTCCTTAACGAGGTCTCCAAGCACCAGCCAGTTTCTCTCAATTTGCTACTATATGGAAGTACTTCACCCATATGAAACCAATTTTGTCATCTTTCAAATGGTACATAAGTACATATCAGACACTAAGCGTTTTACTTAATATCCATCTCAATTGCTCTTAGCCTCAGGACACAATAAGAGTGAAGATGTAGTATGTGACGGTATCCACTATTGCAATTTGCCTATCACATATAGGCCTGGCCTGGTATCGGTGTTCCCCACCTCCCTCTCCAACCAACATTTGCACATCTATTTTTCATTTATTATCAAAGCTTATGTATTGTCAATGCTAACAAATATGCTTAAATCTGAGTCCTGCTAAATACATTGGATAGTTCAAGTGTCTTGTTTAAGACTTGAATCATTTAATCATAAATTCCACCCGTTGACTTGCACCACTGCATGCTGAAAGGGACATACTCAATAAGCACCTATACTTGCTAGCATTGATTGAATTCTATGTTATAATGTACAGTATTCGATATGATCTGCCTTCCACTTACATCTTACTTCGCATTGGAGAAAAACTATATAAGCTACATGCTTCCGTTCTTATCCTCATCTTATTGTTTCAATTTGTATTTACCATGTACAAATTAATTTGAATAAAATATGTTTACACCAAACATTCGGAATCTTTTAAATATGAGATTATGATATTTGTTTGTTTTGATTCTTTACGACTCTGTCAACAACTTTCAGTCATGTCGAGATGGGTCTTCCTGGGTTGAGCCAGTACTAAGCTGCAGTTAAAAGGCTTTCAAGTGCCCTTTCACAAAAAAGTAGAGAAAGGGAAGGGATAAAAGTTTTGAAACTTCATGAGCGAAAAAGTAATGATTTTGGATGTAAAACAGTAAGGATAGAAGGGCTTTTTCAAACACATAATTCATAAAAAAGAGTCAGTAATTAGGATGTCAAGTGTCCTTCATCAAGAAAGAAGGGCATGTAAATGACTATACTATGTTAAAATATGCTAAAGTTCGTTAAACCCGTCAATAGGAGGGGATCCTGCGGTATAATGTGGTATCCTGTTCTATGTGGTACATAATCAGACTGACCCTGTGGTTGAGTCATTTCCTAGTCATACTCACTTTTTGGTGTTTTCTTGCACATCGGATAACGATATCAGAGATTTTACCCAGGGATAGAAAATCTTATCTTACCCATGCTCCAAGGGGGGTGGGGGGGGGGGGGTACTCTGATATTTTCATTCATACGTAGGCTCGTTTTTTTTTTTTTAGGGGGGGGGGGGGGTCAGAAAAATGAAAAAGAAAATTGGGGTCTGACGATTTTGTGGATATTTTTTGGGTCATCACAAATTGGACTATATTTAGGGGTCATTTATATGCATTTAAGGATCTTTTCCTAAGGCTAAGATACAGAATGGGGGATATTTTTTGGGGTTGATAAAATTTCAAATATTTTTTGGATGCTTGAAATTACTGATATTTTTTAGGGTGAACGGTAGATGCTGGACACGGGCCTACTTATGAAGAAAAAATGAGAGTTCACCCCCCTCCCCCCGCGGCCCATGCTATCTTACCCACGTGAGGGCTACATACATGTACATTGGTTGTATTGGATCTTTTGCACATGGTCGTCAAGTAACGTTAGCGTCACGTCATTATATAAAATTGCATCTCTAGCGTAGTCAGGGACTTCTGGAAGCACATTTTAAAATCAAATAATAATAACAATATTAACAGTGGTGAGGATAGGTGAGAAAAACCCTAGCGTGGAATCACTGTTTGTCATTATAGTCAGGGCCCTTAGGGACAAAAAATAGGTCCCGTGCGAATTGTGTGCCGATTTATGGTGACCTATATCAAAACCTTCAGTGGAGTCTTATTTTTAATTTAAAGGTGGTCACCCATCTCAAATCCGCGTCTGAGGCTAGTTATGACGTCATAAATATGGCGACCATAATAAGAAACTGCTCGTTAATAAAAGCTATAGTTTGTGTTGGTATGGTCATATTTATCCAACACGAACGCTTTTTTTTTAAACATAATATCAATTATTTTAGTCATATGATGGTTACATCAATGCTTTACCTGACTTTGACAATGAATTATTTATCGATAACTATATTTTGCATGCAAAATACCGTAGATTTCCTAAAAAACCCAGCTTATCGGGCCACCTTTAGACTGATGGCTGAGAATGTTATTGCTCCCCCTGGGGAATTTTGCAAGCTTATCCTATCTAAAAGAGGATTCCAAGCTGCGTCTTTTAATAGATGTTTGCACTATGTTCGCCGGGGCGTTAGTCTCTGACAGCCTGTTACATATGTTACCATATTAAATTTAGAAAAAAAGAAAATTAAAAGTTTGAGCTACAGAAAGATTGCTAATTATTTAAATTACTCATATGGTCTGCATATTGACAACTTTAGCTACATATAGATTCTTTTTGGAGCAAAATTACAGCTTCCTGTGGTGTTATGTACGTTACTTTAATTAGATTACCCTTTAAACATGAAACTTGTGACCAATATCATTTACGTTTTAGCTGATATGTGCATTTTCCAAAATGTTTTGATTATTTTGTACTAACAAACTCATTTTGGTTAGAGAAAATCCAAAGTTTGCATTTATACTTTAAATATAGTGTCTTATACGTGCAATTAAACAACCCAAAGGCTATATTCAATTTAAAGGAGCTGAATTTGGTAGGCATCATTTAAGTAAAAATATATGAAAACATTTGCTGCTGTTGGATATCTCTCATATTCGGGATTGTCTTGCTCATATTATTAAATTATAGAATTTGCAGGTTTAACATCAAGATTGAAGCACTTGTTTAAGGTTGTAACATATGTTACATGACATAATTAATGAGCGAGGACATTGACTTAACGTGAGAGATGATATTTCAGGATAAAATGAATATATTTCGCATGTTTTCTTAGCTAAAGTCTCCAGCCTCTGGTGCCTAAGTCTTAGGTTTTGATGATTATTAAGCCCCTGTACCTTTGTTACAGATGTTATGAATATTTGTTTTCAATATTTCCTAATATGAATAATTCTAAAATAAAGATACATCCTAGAGGAACATAGAAAATAATCGTTTCACAGTTAAACAGTACAATTTAGTTAATGTCCCTTTCTAATGTAAATATTCTAAACCAATATTTATCCAAGTCATATACAATATCGATTATTGTTTCTGCTTCTCTGGTAAAATAATTGTCCTCCTCATCTCATAAAAACCCAAAATAATCATCAAACAAGATTTTGACTGCAAGCCGAGTATTGACCTGCTCCATCCCAAACTCTTTTAAATATACTCTATCGTATGTACCAATTCACGGTGCATCGAATAGGAGATGTTTGCACACTGTAAGCATGGGTGTTAGCCTGTAACAGCTTGTTACATATGTTACTTTATCAATTTGAGAATAAGTAAATTGAAAGTTTGAGCTACAGAAAAAACCCTTTAAAACTAGCTAATCAATGAACATTCTAATAGTCTGCATTACTGGAAGACTTTTCTATATATGACAGCTGTTTACGGCTACATGCTGTATTATGTGCGTTACATGAACTTATTTATAATTTAAAAGTGGTAATTTGGGCTATCGTCATTTAGTTTAACGACTGCTCTGAATCGGTTTCAAACCGTTTTAGATTATCATTATAATTTTACTCTTAATTCAATATTTCGACCACTGGCCATTATCAAGAAAACATGCACTTCAATGTCAACTACAATATGGTGGAACAGAGAATACGTAGTTGACATTGAAGTGCATGTTTTTCTTGATAAAGGCTATTAAGAGTAAAATTATCATAAGTGTTTAACATTGTTCCCTATGGAATATATATGAATATTGTTTTTGATTAGGTTTAACAAGCCTATACTCAATTGACGAATACAAAAAACCAAAGTTTGCTTTTCTATCTTGAATATTTTGTCTTATATGAGCTAATGCATAACCCTATTCCCAGTTTTGCAGAGGAGCAAATTTTGTTTTCGCCGCTTAAATAAAACATATATAAAACAATTGCAGAGTGTTGATATTTTACATTTTCTTAAACAGTCTTGCTCATATATCATCAAGTTTCTAAGATCAGAACACTTATTAAAGATGTCAATGTGGCATTGGTGATGTCACAACCAGGGCTCTGATCGAATTCCATGCACTTTCAAGTGCTGATATTAACTAGTTCAATGTCAGGAAAGAGCAAGAAATCATATTGGCAGGCATTTAGCTATGCTAGAGACTCTATCCACGAAGCATTCTTTCACCTCGGCTCAGTGCCCTTAGAAAGCACTATGGCGGATGCACTAGAGTAATATATTTGTAAATTGTCCTGACTTCTTAGCTCTCGTCTGTGATGTCTAACTGTGAGTTTGTTACTTTCCCATTGGTATCCTGGGTCAGGTGTGGTACTTGATTGTATCGATTCCTGATCTTTGCCGTCTTTCTTACTTTGTATTAGTCAGTCACCGATATTGTTCGACTCACTGCGTTGACCTAGTGGATAATTGGGAGAAAAAAAAGCTGAATTGCAAAAACTACCACTTCCAAGAGCTGTGTTTCTCGAAGGTGTCAAACGTGCGCAGTACCAGCGCATCATTTGGAAAAACCTCATCTGTCATTAATCCTGACAAATCAATGCCTGACAATTATGGTTAGAAGCGGGACTGTGATAAATATTGTCCCGTTATGATGGCATTGCCCATTTGCGGATCCAGAGGGGGATAGGGGGTCCGGACACCCCCCCCCCTGGAAAATAACAAGTAAGTACATGGGTTTCTAAAGAAATTAGCATTTGAAACCCCCCCCCTCGAAAAAGTTTGACACCTCCCCTGGAAAATAATGGACCCCCTCTGGATCCTTGGTAAAGTATAAGTATAGTTTTCTCAGCAATAAAACCATTGGACCCCCTCTGTAAACTGTAAAATAAGCTGAGGACTTAATAAGACTGACAAAAATCCCTGGGTCCGCGCATGTCGCCTCCTGCCCCCCGAAACCCCTCTGCAGCTGATAAAATGTAGTTGCAGCATGTCTGTATGCGAAACATCTCGGTGTAAGTACATAGTAAACCATTTATATTGTACTGATTTGTGTTGCCGTGGAGCAGAAGAGGACTCATGTAAAATATTGCCAGTTGTCAATATGCTTATGACTTTTGAACAACTATTTTCATGTGGATTCAGATGTTTCTTTAGCCGTATCAACAAGAATGCCTTATTGTCAGATTTTGACCTTTGAAGACGATTCTACCTACAAGTATTAGCTTTTCAAAAAAGCTGGCGGTCGCTTAGCCCTATCATTGTATGTGTTCTTGCCCACTGCATGCTTCCATTTTGAACTTCTAGAGCTTGTTCATGTAGATTTATTCTAAGCTCTGGTTATTAACATCTGAACTGTGATTTGTTACCATTTAACACATGCTTCCAGAGAGTTGTTGCTTGATCTTTTGAAAGCACCCGGCTTAATCATGGTATGTTATGGTAATGTATCTAGCATGCGACACATTTATGGAAAATCATTTGACAACACTAGACAGCACATTTTTCTTAAAACTAATGCCAGAAAATCAAGGTCACAGTGGTCGCTTAACTGTATATGTACAGACTCCATGACCCCAAGATGTGTTCACAAATCAAATTTGGGATTCCTAGGATGTATGCTCGTGACCATCTTCTCCAGTAAAGGTTTCGTCGTATCTACCTTTCGACAAAGATAGCGAATCGCAACCCTTGGTATGACAAGATGGCTCGTGACACGATTTTCTAGATCTGATGGCAGTGGTAAAGGTGTGTGACGCTCCATGACCCTAAATGCATTAAGACACGAATTTTGGCATTCCTACCTAAAATAATATAGGAGATATACTCCGCATATGATATGAAAACTCAAACACTTAGGACACTAAGGACAGGCAGTTTTATTACTATATGCCTCCCTTTGGGGGCATAAAACCTGTTTGTCATGACCGTCATAAGACAGTGCCCGAATTCATAGTAATTCTATGTGATCAGATGTGGATGACAACCACAGAAGTACGTTTACTGATGTGAAGTTCGCTTGCACTCTTTGCCAATCAATGACGTTTTGACTTTGGGACGTTTAACTTTCGCCAGCTTTTTTGAAAAGCTAATACTTATTGCGTTTATATAAGCGACGACTGGGCAAATTGACGTCTTCTTACCTCTATTGGTAGCCCAACAGATTTCACGGACAGTTTACTTCGCGCTGTAGGTCAACCCACGATATTTGGTACCCCACTCGTTGTTCGGCAGCGAATAAAATATAAGCCTGAGCACGGCATAAAGCTTCGGTCAAAACCTGAATTTGATGTGTGTTTTGAATGATGTTTATATAAGCGGCCGGCCACGGCCGACCGCAATAAGCATGCGAAGGATAAATCAGATTGTAACAGTTTTCTATTTGCCGTGCTATCGAAGTACAATGGTTAACTTGTAGAGGGTTTATCCTTATTTCCATATCATGAACTTACTACTAAGTAGACTCTTCTAACGTTTGATCCTTCAGGGGTCAAAATCGGACTATAATGAGTTTGCTAAGGCTGCTGTCCGTTCTAAGGCAGTGGTTCTGTTGTTGTTGACTTTTTGTTTATTGTTACTCCCATTATGGGAGTCTGTAATTGTTCTATGTTTTGTTGTATGTTACTTTATGTCCATTCTAGTATTGCAATCATCTTGGTGGGGAAGAGACCGCTGATTGCTTTGCTTAATTTGTCTTCCTGGTGTCTCGTGATGGTTGAGCGGCTCTTCCTCGCGGTGCCACGCGGTTGTCTGCAGTTTGCGATTGTGGTATTTCCTGATCATACTCACTAACTATTTTTGGTTGATAGTGCATGCAAATGATTATTACTACAATCTTTTCTTTGGGTGTAGGATAAGCAGCTACAGATAAGCCAAAAGCTTTTGAGCGAGACTCTATTTACAATATTGATATGTTGTACTAGAAAAAAAAGGTTTTCGGAAATTTATTTACATTTACCATAAAAGCTTTGACATACACATATGTTCTACCCGGACTGGCTCATTTTACGTATTCTGCATCAATCGTTTGAAATAGAAAGACCCAAAGGTCAGAGGTCGTGGTTCATTATCGTGTTTTTCATTCACTCCACTTCACACTATCTGAATATATTTTGTATGCTACGATTTAAAAGAGTTTGTTTTCAGTCATGATAAGGCTGCCAGTTTATTAAAGGAATATTTCCATGCGTTTGAAATGGACAAAACGCATATATATGTGGTTTTTACATATAAGGCGTCATTTCAATGACGTCATCTTTTTGTTCTGATGCGAAAACACTATGGGCGACATTTATTAACCTCCGAAGATTAAATTTGGTGCATTTCGACTGAAATTGGCAAACAAAATACAAGAAAGTCCTGATCGACATAAACTACAATGGACATACCGTTAAATTGCACTGATACAATATACGTTATTTTGATGATGTCATAATGACGTCCAGACGTGAAACCCAGATGGGTGACCAGGTAATTTTCATTAGTTATCCCCTAAAGTTTGCTTTGGTATAGGTCACCATAAATCGGCATCAAATTCGCACGGGAGTTCCGATCGCCCCTGACTATTACTCGGCAAGCTTCGTGATGCAACACGGTGATCTTCAGGATGGTTTATAAGAATCCATCATGAGTGTGAGGTTGGGATAGACAAAGTCTGTTCCGAGGATCACCAATTGGAATCACGAGGCTTGCCAAGTGATGGCGAATGGTGATGCCGAGGTACAGCTGCAGTTTTCTATCCAATTCTCACACAATTAATGGATTCCTTTTTTTTTTTTTTGCTCACCATCAAAGTAAATAAGGGTGCAAAGATCAGGAATCGATACAATCAAGTACCACACCTGACCCAGAATACCAATGGGAAAGCGACATACTCACAGTTAGACGGTAAAACAAAAGGGGATCCAAGAAGTTCATGAATAAGCTGAGATGGGACATAAGGTGATGACGTCACTTTAACATAACAATGACGTGACTTGACTGTCATGTGTGTGAGTTCCACTACATACCCAACACAACCTATGTAGAGAACCCTTAGGTGACAGCCTGGGTAAGATGTGCAAGTATTTTCTACCCTACCCTCACACTCAAAATGGATTCTTATAATATAAAAGGATGGGTAGGGTGTAGAAAATATTGGGGATAAAGCAGTTACAATGCGACGTGACGTGCTCCTTACTAACCCACAACAGCCATTAGGTGTAATAAAATATGCAAATTATCTAGGATAACAGATATAACAGCCGCAACAAATGTAGACCACAGCTAAAAAAAAATCCTGTGCCATGATCGGGAACTGAATCTTGACTACAATGCTCTTACCAACTAGCCAAAATGTTGATTTTCAGAAGCAGGTATCAGAGATTAGAGTTATGCAAAAACAAAACAATTACTTGAGGTGAGAGTGCTGGCCTATAAAAATGGCTGTATGGCGTGGAGTGCAAGACAGGGTATATCCATTAAGCACATTTGCGTTATACAACAAAAAGGCTACGTCACTACTATATCAGATAAAAAATGTACGGTAGGGCGGGGCAATGTACGGGGTGTGGGTAGTTTCAATATGTAGATGCGGACTTGAGGTTGTGTAGACTAGGATGTGGCAATTATATTACAGTAGGGTAGGGGTGGATGGGGTTGGTTTGGTTGGGATTGCAAATCAAAACGTAAATCAACTGAGCCGATAGATGCTGTAAATATTTCGCCTCTAGCGAGATTCAAACCACGACCTCGACAACAACGCCTAGAACTACACCAGCAGGTATTTGAGTTTAATGTATCTGTCGCATGTAAAATGTGAGTTTCAGTAGTGATTCGGTACTTTTTCTCAAGTGTTAATCTTACTTCATCCTGGTCTTTTGGTGGGACTCTGCCGAGCATGCGCATTTTCCCAGGCTTATCTGAGCCTTCATTGCACGACAACCCGACAGTACCGTAATCTCATGTTCTGGTTCGTAAAGAATTGCAATGAATTGAAGTATCCATAGGGCACCGCTGCACACACGACACATTCATACACGACCGTTGAGGAAATAGCTAATATCCCACAATGCTAATTTTACCCAACATATATTTTTTATTGACAACAAGTATATTTTAGAACATAAATATTTTTTTTACACAACACATATTTTTTATAGACAACAAATATTTTTTATACACAATATATATATATATATTTTAGTCCATAAATATATTTTTATGCCAACAAATATATTTTTATATCCACAAATATATTTTTAAGTCCACAAATATAATTCTATGTCCACAAATATATTTTTATGTCCACAAATATATTTTTATGTCCACAAATATATTTTTAAGTCCACAAATATAATTCTATGTCCACAAATATATTTTTATGTCCACAAATATATTTTTATGTCCACAAATATATTTTATGTCCACAAATATATTTTTTAGTACACAAATATATTTTATGTCCACAAATATATTTTTATGTCCACAAATATTCTTTTTAGCACATAAATATTTTTTTAGTCCACAAATATATGTTTTAGCCCATAAATATTTCGATATACAACACATATATTTCCACATACAATATTGCAACGCTTGACATGCCATAACCCCCAACAAAAACGGTTAGCAGCAAGTGCGGTTGCAGGTCCAGATTATTCGCTCATAGCAACAGTTCTGGGTCTTTTGTTTGTTTGTTTGTTTGATTTGATTCTTTACGTCCCATCAACAATATTTAAGTTATAAAGGGACGGGTCTTTCTGTGTTGAACCAGTACTAAGCTAGGATAAATGTTCTTGCTCAAGGACACAACGCAGTGACGCCGGTGAGGTTCAAACCCGCGGCCCCTGGGTCTCGAGTCAAGCACTCTACCACTGAGCCACTGCACTCCCTCAGTTCTGGGTCTACTTTATTTGTGATAAGTTAAATCAGTTGTGTTGTTAGCTAGCATGTAACTAACATGTACCCACCCTGGAAGGGCAAGATGACTTTTAATACCAACTCGAACTGGGTTAAAAACTAGTTATTCTAGCCTGATGAGATATGTTTTTTTAGATGTTTTTTAATTGTTATTGGGCCACGACGCGAGAAAACCTGTCTTCAGGGTTTCTGGCAAAATGAGATTCAAAGTAGTCTCCTCATCTACAAAAGGTAGCTAGAAAATTGAAATTGCACCTGTAGAAAGTTTACGAGGGTCATTTTTTATGTTCGTAGAATCGGGCTGTATCTCTATAAATATAGAATTTACGATACCATAAGTATATATATTTTGAAAGGTCTAGCTTTTTTCTATCAACTGATATAGATTTTACATCATTAGCGCTTAGTTCGGTCAAGGTATTTAGCTTTAAATAGGGCATGAAAATGACACTGGTCGAAATTCTTGCCATTTTAACCACGCAGCAAGCAGGAAATTAGACGCTGTTAAGTTCCATTCGCTATGGTGATATAAGCATTTGTCAAGCCGATTTTTCTTTTGCACCATCAAAATTAATTATTCAAACGATAATCGTAGACAAGTGCGGCAGAACTATAAGCATGTTGTTTGCAGTTCTATAACAATTTTAAAACACCCATCAATATACCAAAGTAATCAGAGTCAAGTGCTAGTTATTATATCTGTTAAAATTACGATTTTGAACAAATTTTAAAATTTCTTCTGGTTTTGTATAGCAGATGATATACTCAATCATTCGTCAGCAGTTATATTGATGTATCGATTTAAGCGTGTAACTGGCAACTTCCGGTACTGGCATACCCCTATGTTATAAAAAGTGGTTGGGGTAAATCAACCCCGCGTATAAAACACAATAACAATCGGATCTGCATAATTTTCTTATTGCAGTGATTTCAAAACCTGTTTAGAGGCACACAAACAGTTTTAATGTATTTTCTAAATATAGTAAGGCTCCATGACGTCATTTATGTACAAAATAATGGATTTTAGCACCCCCCAAGGCTATTCATTTTGCAGTTCATTTCTAATAAAACAAAAGCATTAACTTTGTTTTGGAATGAAAGTTAGCACAACACTTCCATCTACCATATAAACAAGAAAAATTATACAACTACTTTAAAGCTAAGATATATAGCCACATTCAAAAGCCCGTATCCAACTTCCACTTGTGTCAACTTTTTACAATAAAAGTTTATATGCCTACTGTTCATTTTGCTGAGGTTCCAAACAAATCTTCTATATCCAATAATTCCTGCGTATTTGCTATTATGTTTATACGAGGGTCATTTTTTATGTTCGTAGAGAGGTAGATTTAATGAAAACGGCGAAAGTAAATGCATACATCATGCATATATTTGGAAAGATTGAGCTTTTATCTATACATGCAACCTAAAATTATTTCAAAATGCATTACTTTAATGTCTTCTAAGAGGCAAAGACATACCTATATATCTTACACTGAAAATATGGCAGAAATATGACATTTATGGACTTAGTCTCTGACAGAACGTCAGTAACAATTGCATGAAATGGGTCCATAGCCATACACAGCTTCTGAAAATTTGGCTGCAGATCAAGGACACCACGTGCTACAATATTATATAAACATTATAGCAAATACGCAGCAATTATTGGATATGGAAGATTTGTTTGGAACCTCAGCAAAGTGAACAGTAGGCATATAAACTTTTATTGTAAAGAATGACACAAGTTGAAGTTGGGTACGGGCTTTTGAATGTGGCTTAATATGTTAGCTGTTAAGTACTATTATAATTTTTCTTGTTTGTATGGTAGATGGAAGTGTTGTGGTAACATTCATCTCAAAACAAAGTAATTGATTTTGTTTTATTAGAAATGAACTGCAAAATGAATAGCCTAGGGGGTGCTAAAATCCCTTATTTTGTATATAAATGACGTCATGGAGCGTTACTATAGTTAGAAAATACATTAAAACTGTTTGTGTGCCTCTAAACAGGTGTTGAAATCACTGCAATAAGAAAATTATGCAGATCCGATTGTTAGTGTGTTTTATATACGCGGGGTTGATTTACCCCACCCGCTTTTTATAACATAGGGGTATGCCAGTACCGGAAGTTGCCAGTTACACGCTTAAATCGATACATCAATATAACTACTGACGAATGATTGAGTATATCATGTGGTATGCAAAACCAGAAGAAATTTTATAATTTGCTCATAATCGTAATTTTTATAGATATAATAACTAACACTTGACTTTGATTATTTTGGTATATTGATGGGTGTTTTAAAATTGTTATAGAACAGCAAACAACATGCTTATAGTTTTGCTGCACTTGTCTACGATTAGCGTTTGAATAATCAGTTTTGATGGTGCAAAAGAAAAATCGGCATGAAAAATGCTTTTATCACCATAGCGAATGGAACTTAACAGCGTCTAATTTCCTGCTTGCTGCGTGGTTAAAATGGCATGAATTTCGACCAGTGTCCTTTTCATGCCCTATTCAAAGCTATATATCTTGACCGACCTAAGGTTTAATGATGTAAAATTTATATCAGTTGATAGACAAAAGCTGGACCTTTCAAAATATATATACTTATGGTACCGTAAATTCTATATTTGTAGAGATACAGCCCTATTCTACGAACATAAAAAATGACCCTCGTATAATATTGTAGCACGTGGTGTCCTTGATCTGCAGCCAAATTTTCAGAAGCTGTCTATGGCTATGGACCCATTTTCATGCAATTGTTACTGACGTTCTGTCAGAGACTAAGTCCATAAATGTCATATTTCTGCCATATTTCAAGTGTACGATATATAGGTATGTCTTTGCCTCTTAGAAGACATTAAAGTAGTGCATTTTGAAATAATTTTAGGCTGCATGTATAGATAAAAGCTCAATCTTTCCAAATATATGCATGATGAATGCATTTACTTTCGCCGTTTTCATTAAATCTACCTCTCTACGAACATAAAAAATGACCCTCGTAGATATGGCTCTTTCAAAAGAGCTACATGAATTAACAAAGGCGCTGATCAGACTGCGCTGATACGCAGTCTGGTATGCGCCTTTGTTGTTCGAAAACCCCCAGAAGACAGGATTTCTCACGTTGAGGCCCTATTTATATTGATGTTTTTTTTTTTAAACAAATCTATCATTTCCCTCAAATACTTTTTCGCGTCTAAAATTACTGTGCTTTCTACTAAACAAGAAGGTTGAGCTTTCTTTTGAACGAGGCTAGGTTATAGAACTCGTTCATGATCTACCCAACTGAGCATGAAATTTCAACTCCATAAAACTTATTCACATTAAGCATTGCTTTGTACAGGTTCAACACAAGAAGACCTGCCTTAGGATAACCTCGGACCCAGTATAAACGGACTGGTCACTGACAGAAATACAAAGTTATGTTGTGGAGGCTTTATTTTAGCGCTATTTCAAACTACTACAGCTAATAAAATTGATTCTGAGCATACATGAGATTATAAGAGGTTACTCCCAGTATGCGAAGCTGATATATTACGAGTTATGGCAAAAAGAATTGAAGTTCTCTCATCTTTTTATGTTGTATTTGAAGATTTCCGCTAAAAGTGCCGAAAATAGATAAAAAGGGTACCTAGGTTTCTTGCTGATGTTCATAAAGACGGATAATCTTTCAATAAATATGACAATACAGTCTTAAAGATAGTATATCGAACCATTGCTTTTTGATGAAAATTCAAAGATATGCAGAGAAATAACGGAGATATGATTATTTTATATTCAACATACGTCATTTTTTTTTAAAGCTCAGCCACCATTTAGCCACAACAACCTATTTCCAATATATACATTTACCTGTGTGTAAGTGGCTCAGTGGTAGCTTTGTGATTTTCATGGTATCCTGCCCAGTTTTGTTTATAAACCCTAACGCTTTGTGATTTTTTTCTTCGGGCGGGGATGGGGGGTGGTACCAGCTATCCGCACATGGACTTTGTTTTTATCATAATAATAAATGTGAAACTACCAATAGGGATCGCAGTGGCTCAGTGGTAGAGTGCTTGACTCGAGACCGAGGGGTCGCGGGTTCGAGCCTCACCGGCGTCACTGCGTTGTTGGTCCTTGAGCAAGACACATTTATCCTTTATTGGACATGAACCGTTTTTTCAAGTCTCAGCACCAGGTGTCTGCAGATTTGATGGTTTAATTAAAGGTTTGCATTTCAATTCAACTGCCAGCAGAGTGGAAACAATTGTAAGATTTTGGAAGAGGGAATACTTGGGAACATTTGTGAGAAACCATATATATTTTAGACCAGTGGCTCATAAGGACTGAAGCTGCCTCAAGTTTCCCCCCTAAATTAAGCTCTTGTGAGCATTTTATTCAGTGTTCATTCTTAATTGATACAACCTACCTTTTAGCCTTGCGTTGATTTTTGTTACCATGTGATGCTATGTGTATGATACGTTTATGTAACATATTACCTGGGCCATGTATACCATGTACATTAAATACACAACAGTCGTGTAGTATACAATCCATACAGTTTTCAAATAGCAATTTACAAGTGTGATTCCTATCCATTTTGATTGCATGTGAGACCTATCCATCCTGATAAAAATAATCAGTGTGATTCCTATCATATGGTGTGATTCCTACCATTGACATTCCTTTCTAGATATTGCCGAAAATCCCACTTTAAATGCGTAGAATACATGTCTGTCATCATTTATTGGCCAATTGTAATTAAACAAATATAACACTGTTGCTGCAGAATACTGTGCGCAGCTAAAACGCTCAAACAAAGTATTTCTTGGCAAACATGTGATTCCTACCAACTAACATTGCACAACCTTGCGGCGATATTTAAGAGAACTATATAACTCTTGTCTAAAACTTAAGCGCCATAAGGAAGAGCTTCCTAGTCTGGGTACTCTGCACTAGGTGACAATTCTGAAAGCCACCAAAAAACAGGAAAATAATTGTGAAACATATCTTGAAGCGAGCGAAAAAACTAAACAAAACGTGTGAGATTATCACATGTGTATCACGTGATTGGCCCCCTTGACCACTGAGCCACTGTGCTCCCATTAAAAAATTCAAAAACAATTTGGATCCTGGTCAGGGCACTATGGTTGTTTCCCAGGGTGCTCGGACATTTCGGCCACGGACATTTCGGCCTAGGACGTTTCGGCCCGGACATTTCGGCCACGGACGTTTCGGCCACAGAAAATGCCAAAGGCGGACGTTTCGGCCAGAACCATTAATTGTGGGTGGGTGATGGAATTAAGTACTATATTAAGTGATTTTAGTTCTCTTCAAGGTAACTTACCTCAATTTTGTGCTTCTTTACTACCCTTCAAGAGTATTTTGATCATTAAAATCCAACACAATAGAAAATATTTTAAAAGGCAAATTCAATTTTTTATGATTAATAATTGATGAATGTTAACAACTATTATGCTGAGACTGGATTTTTTTCCTTCAAAACACTGAAGATCCAGATCAGCTAGCTTCCTAGCTGATCAGGATCCACACTGTTTTCATCTCTGCTTGTAAATTCATCCATTTAGATAACTAATAAAAATTTGGGAGGACTAAAGTATAACAAACATTCAGACGATTATTCAGCATGACAAGGGTTAATCCATTGAGTGATCAGTTACATTTTTCCTGCCCAATGCTTCTAAACAGTAAGATACTATATACTGTTTAACCTTAGAAGTACATCACACATGTATGCATGAATACATACATGGAATCAACACCCACCCACAATTTATGGTTCTGGCCGAAACGTCCGCCTTTGGCATTTTCTGTGGCCGAAACGTCCGTGGCCAAAATGTCCGGGCCGAAACGTCCGTGGCCGAAATGTCCGTGGCCGAAATGTCCTACATTCGTTTCCCAGACACCATGTATACATTAAGGAATACCCAGGGGAGGGGGGGGGGGGGGTCACAATTAATAACTTTTTCTCATAGCTAACTTTTTTCACAGCAAAATATTGCATGCACTGATCCAGAGGAGGGGGGGGGGGGCAAGGGGCCCGGACCCCCCTGGAAAAACACAAGTTATAATAGGGAATAAGCAATTGGACCCCCCCCCCTAGAAAAAGTTAGACCCCCCCCCCTCCCTGGAAAAAATGGCGGAGCCCCTCTGGAACCTCGGAAAATTATAATTTTCTTTGAAATAAACCATTGGCATTCTGTAAAATAAGTGGAGTACTACTAAAAAAGAACTAAAAAAACGTTGTCGGGGATTTTTATGACAGATGGACCTGGACCGAATGTAGGACAAAACATCCCGGGACAAAACATCCCATGCCATTTTTTGCCAACCCGGACAAAACATCCCGCATCGATTTGCCACCCCGGACAAATCATCCCATGCAGTTTTTGTCACCCCGGACAAAACGTCCCATGCCATTTTTGCCAAAGGTGGACGTTTCGGCCAAAACCATAAATTTGGGGTTGGGGTGTGTGCATGCATAAATGTGTGAGGCATTTCTTAGGAAATAATTGACTGAATAATCTTAAATACTATACATTGTATTTCTCCCATTTTTTTTATCTGTTATTCAACTGCATGTTTTACAAGCAGAGATGAAAACAGTGTGGGTCCTGATCAGGTAGGGAGCTGGCTGATCTGGATCTGCAGTGTTTTGAAGAAAAAAGATAAACCCAGGTTCAGCGTGTAAGTAGTTAACGTTCATAATTTGTTATGTACAGTAGATTCAAAGATAGACGAGAATTGTTGTAAACAAAAAAATATAAACTAATTCAGGTAATGGGTTCTTTATACAGGTATTTCATAAACATTTACTGCTGTATATTTACCTGTTTCTATGAAAAATAGCATTCACTTATTATCATGCATCTTTGAATTAACTGTAAGCATTCACATGCATATTTGATTTCTAAAGATTATGAAATGCATCACACATTTATGCATGCACACATCCCAAACCCAAAATTTATGGTTATGGCCGAAACGTCCACCTTCGGCATTTTCTGTGGCCGAAATGTCCGTGGCCGAAATGTCCAGGCCGAAACGTCCTAGGCCGAAATGTCCGTGGCCGAAATGTCCGAGCACCTACTCCACTTATTTTACAGAATGCCAATGGTTTATTTCAAAGAAAATTATAATTTTCCGAGGTTCCAGAGGGGCTCCAACATTTTTTCCAGGGAGGGGGGGGGTCTAACTTTTTCTAGGGGGGGGGTCCGGGGTGACAAAAACAGCGTGGGATGTTTTGTCCGGGGCGGCAAAAATGGCATGGGATGTTTTGTCCGGGGTGACAAAAACTGCATGGGATGTTTTGTCCCGGGATGTTTTGTCCAGCTCCCACCTGGACCCCCCCCCCCCCCCCCTCTGACGAAAATTCCTGGATCCGCGCATGTCTTGACTCAAATCTTGAGCTATTATTGTTTCATCTATGCTGGAATGCCATATAATAATTATTACTTGGGACTTTTCAAGAAATGCTTAGCGCTTATGACAGGCTGCATTTTGTACCAATTAAAGGTATTGAGTGTCAAACTTGGAGGTGTGATGTGTCAGAATTTTTATTCAAAATAGTCATTTATCTATCTGGAATTTGATAATATCTCAAGGTATATGGAATTTAAAGACCGTTTTAATGTGTTAAAGCTCTTAAGATATTAGAGACACTCATTTCTTTCACGTCTAAATGATCGCAAACCGATGGCCGTTCACCCCACCACACCCGATTTTTTTCAATAATTTGTGAAAAACCGGTGCTATTATGATCAAAATAATCGTGGCGGGACAAAAGACAATGTTTTCCCTTCGAAATAAGCGCAGACTGATGAAGAAATCGGTGAATTTGAATAAATACGGCCCATTTTTCATCATTTTCCCGTTACCCGTAATGTTAAAATTCACCGTTCACATCACCGCGGTACATTTGTTTACCTGTGTCGCTAAGGCTGTGACGTCACGGCGGTCCCGAGAATTGCACGGCAACGAAAGATATCTCGTGAAAGCCTACATCCAAAATTTCGAAAGAAAAAAATCTTTCCTTTATGAGCAGTTCCTTATAGAATGGAAACTCATTTTTATCGCATTAAGTGAACTCCCTTGAATGTTACTATTTTATCACGCACGTACGTAACCTGCGTAATGGGTGCTACGCTAATGCTCCGCTGAAGCAGGGATGAAAAAGCACCATATATGCCAGTCTTCTCAGTTGCTTATGAGTATCACTGTTTTCGTGTATATAAAAAAAAGGTTTCACATTTACCGTCGCAACTAGGTACACCCAGGTAAACCGCATGTCTAGATCTCGGAGGGTGTTGGCTATCGGAGGTTAACATTGCGAATATGGATGGACAGGGTCTGTATTTATCCATTTTGATTTCCTATAGAAAGTTTCTTGGAGACGAAAGCAGCAAACATGTTGCTTCTATATTGAATGATAAGGACTCGGAATGTGTTAAATGCTTTTGATCCTTGTCCGTAGGACCCTGGGCGACCTTTCAAACGACGATTGTGAAATTTTCAATGAAAAAATGCTATTTGTTTGACCTTAGCTGGATTTACATCAACCTTTGACACAATTTGCTTGTGTCGCCACAATTCTATATCATTCTCCTGCATGATTTATAAGAGTCGTGTCTCAAAATGCTATTAAAACATCAATATTTGAAATTTGCTTACATTGATATCGTTTTGATGGTTAGCAAAATGTTCAGAGGAAACTTGACAGCTGGCATGATTGCTATCGGAGTGACAGTGGTATTGATTTCGGAGATTGATACAAACTGCCGTTCAATTAGTGCCTGAATCTGATATATTTTAAGCATGCCATGATACAAAAAATATGCAATGCTACAAAAAATAAGACTACCAGGAGGATGAAATACAGAAGGGAATTTGAGAGGTTTTACAGTTGTGCGGTGTTGTGAAAAGCGCTCATCTTCAGTCGGTGTCATTATGCATGTTTTTGTCTAGTAGACTGGGAAAACATATATATTTAAATTCTGCATTGATACATTTTTGGTGAAACCAGTATGCTTGATATAGGAAAGGGATATGATGGCTTTGTGGGATGGGGGCGAGGGTATGGTCCCTGAAAAAAGGCAATAACATTTGCCATATCTTACCTGGCAACGCAGTGTATTAACAACATGAACAGGGTTACAAAATGCAGGTTCACATTGAGGCGCATTTTGTTGTGTAAATGGAGTGTCAAAATGCGAGGAAACTGTTGGTTAAGATGCCACGTGTACATGATTAGTAAACCTTTGATCCAAAAATATATACATGTATGCCACCCAGACAATTGAAACACCCATAACCACCAGTATACTGATTCGCGACAGAACACCCAAACACACACAGTCCACTGAAATACATAAACCAGCCAACCCATTGAAACTCCCCAACTCCCTAGGCAGCTGATACACCCAAACCGCCCAGCCAAGGGAAGCACTCAGACCACTCCGTTCAGTGAAATACCCTACTCAAATCCATTTAAACATGCAACTCACCTAGTCCACTGAAACACCTTTCTGTTGCACCGCCCTTTAGGATTCTATTCAATGAAACAAACTATATCAACATTTTACCCCCCCCCTCCCAAAACCGTCAAAAAACAACAGCACTTGCAAAAAACACCACAAAAATTGAATGGGTTTCAACGGGGCTCTCTAGTCTAGTCGCCGACCCCACCCCCTTCCTCAGCCTTTCTTTCTTCCTTTTTGCTATGCAACATCTAAAACATTTGAATGACATTTCGCTGGCGGGCCGATGGTTGCCCGACATTGTGTGCTGGCTGGGATAGGGTATGTCCCTGTCTTGTACCGCCATCTAGTAGCTTTGCACTGATACGCTTTCTTTGGTTTTGTAAAATATTAGTGAGAAGAATGCTCATAATTACAATAAAACACCACATGCGATGTTGTTATTATCGCCTAATCACGCGCGGATCCAGAAATTTTGTCAGAGGAAGTCCAACTAAAATCTGACACACTTTTTTTAGACAAATGGAGTGAGGAATCAAAATACAAGTAAAAGCGGACCATCATTAGCCCAACAACAAAACGCTGGCGGGGCGATAATTACCCAATATGGAATGCTGGCTTGGTAGCTTTTGATTTTCCAGGGGATCTGGACCAGTATTGCTAAAGAGCCCCAAAGGTTTCCAATTTTCCAGGGTGGGGGTCAGGACCCTCTGCCACCCCCTCTCTGGATCCCCGCATCTTAATCTTAGTTGAATGCGCAGCTATCGAGTAACGTGAGCATTCGAATTTCTGGCCTCTCCGACGTCACTTTGTTGTGTCCTTGAGCAAGACACATTAATCATTGCTTAGTACTGGTTCAACCCAGGAAGACATAATGAAAAATTGTTATCAAATACCCGCAAAAATATTGAAGATAGTGCAGTCTCGGTGGTAATCCGTTATGTTATTTTATCTTTTAACGTTTTTAAACATTGCATAGAAGTTCAGGGCCCGGAATTGCAATGCCTCCTTAAAGTTAAGGAGGATTAAGTATTGATATTTCAACATGCTAAATAAATTGCCTGGATAGATGCAGTACTTGCGGTCAAAGATATCATCAGAAAAATGAAACTATTTTGCTTTTAATCAGTTTAAACGTTATTTTTCGCATTTTGAAAATCAATACCTAACTCAGTCAGTCTTCCTTAACTTTAAGGACGCAGTGTAATTCAGGGCCCAGGTCCTCATATTCCGGTAACAGCAGCCCAAGCCCCATAATGACTTAACTCAGACAGAAAAATGAAACTATTTTGCTTTTAATCAGCTTAAACGTTATTTTTCGCATTCTGAAAATCAATACTTCACTCAGTCAGTCTTCCTTAACTTTAAGGACGCAGTGTAATTCAGGGCCCAGGTCCTCATATTCCAGTAACAGCAGCCCAAGCCACATAATGGCATCTTTTTAAACAATATTATTTGAGCCGCGACATGAGATTTCCAACAATATGGTAAGTGCGACCAGCAAAGCCTCAGACCAGCCTGCGCATACGCTCAGTCTGATCAGAGCCTTTGATTGTCGCTTGAATATTATATGAATATTAAGCTACTGTACGAACATAATTTGGAGTTTTTAAGCTTAAGAGAAGGCTACACAGATTCGACTGAGTCTATTCATGTCAAAATGCCACATTGTTGGAAATCACCTGTCGCGGCTCATTTGTCATTCTATAAGAAGCAATAAAGATGAGTTGTTTATCTTTAAGATATTTTTAAAAGTTTCACACCGGATAAGCGGCAATCGAAAACGTTAATACTATCGATGAACGTAGATCAAAAATAGTTGGAAACAGGGTTTTCGATTGCCATTTGTCGCCCGATTTTTCGATTGCCATTTGTCGCCCGATTGGCGACAAATGGCAATCAAAACACTGTTTCTAGCGATTTCCATATGCATAAAACAACATGTATTTGTAACATGTTATATATTTGTACTTATAAAAACAGATAGCTTCCCATTTCTGTAAAAATCGAATGTTAATTAGATCTTTCTGCAACTATTTGCAGTACGACTTTAAATTATCTTTAGTTCAATAAATGTACCTGGTTGACGCCCTTTTCAGAAAGAGATGGACAATCGGATTGTAAACTAGCTGTTTCTCGTTTAGAGTTTGGGTACAATATTTTTTAAACAGATCAAGTTCAGTATTTTTATAGATGTGATGTTTGTTCTATCATCTATAATAGAGGCCCTCCTAGGAGGTACATGTACCTGTTCCCTTGTTCTTCCTAAATATTGGCTTGTCTCCATGTTTCATGTTTTATTTATTCCCTGTTTTCTGACAATTCTGTTTCCCTCAGTTTGGCATTTTCCCTTTCCCTAGAATAAAATGGCTTGTAAAAATACACCCTAACTCATGAGAGGGACTCATTGTTACGGCATACAGAGAACTCCTCTCTCAATTCCATGATAAAAATGTTCCCTGCTAGCACGTTATAACAATTCTTTACCATCGGATGACATACTTGGAATTTGACAGAGGAGAACTGAACTTTGGACTCGAACACTCGCTATCCTTTCATTATATTCTCGTACTGCTCATGATATTTTAAGTAAATTACCAACTACATTGGAAAGAGAGAGAGACAGACAGACAGACAAAGAAAGAGAGAGTAGAGAAAGAGAAAGTAGAGAAAGAGAGAGAAGAGAAGAGAGAGTAGAGAGAGAGCGCGAGTAGAGGAAGAGATAGTAGAGAAAGAGCGAGTAGAGGGAGTGCGAGTAGAGGGGAGGAGTAGAGAAGCAGTGCGAGTAGAGAAGGAGTGCGAGTAGAGAAGTAGAGAAAGAGAGAGTAGAGTAGGAGTTCAAGTAGAGAAGAGAGAGTAGAGACGGAGTGCGAGTAGAGAAGGAGCGCGACAAGAGAAAGAGAGAGAGTAGAGAAAGAGTGCGAGTAGAGGATTGCGAGTAGAAAAGAGTAGAGGAGTGCGATTAGAAAAGGAGTGCGAGTAGAGAAAGAGAGAGTGGAGAAGGAGTGCGAGTAGAGAAAGAGAGAATAGAGAAAGAGAGAGTAGAGACGGAGTGCGAGTAGAGAAGA
The DNA here is from genome assembly GCA_964019695.1 of Loripinus fragilis. Classification (NCBI taxonomy): domain Eukaryota; kingdom Metazoa; phylum Mollusca; class Bivalvia; order Lucinida; family Lucinidae; genus Loripinus; species Loripinus fragilis. Next base: position 616,170 of record CAXHUL010000381.1, read on the forward strand.
GAGAGTAGAGAAGGATGGTGAGTAGCAAAGAGAGAGTAGATGAGTGCGAGTAAAGAAGGAGTGCGAGTAGAGAAAAGAGAAAAGAGGAGGGCGAGTAGAGGAAAGTGCGAGTAGTGAAAGAGAGAGTAGAGGAGTGCGAGTAGAGGGGAGTGCGAGTAGAGAAGAAGTGCGAGTAGAGAAGCGAGGGTTGAGAAGGAGTGCGAGTAGAGAAGAGATAGTAGAGGAATGCGAACAGAGAAGGAGTGCGAGTATAGAAAGAGAGAGTAGAGAAGGAGTGAATAGAGAAGGAGTGCGAGTAGAGAAGGACTGTGAGTAGAGAAGGACTGCGAGTAGAAAAGGAGTGCGAGTATAGAATAGAGAGTAAAGAAGGTGTGTCAGTAGAGAAAGAGAGAGTAGAGAAGTAGTGCGAGTAGAGAAGAGAGAGTAGAGGAGTGCCAGTAGAGAAAGAGAGAGTAGAGAAGGAGTGCCAGTAGAGAAAAGAGAGTAGAGGAGTGCGAGTAGAGAAAGAGAGAGTACAGAAGGAGTGCGAGTAGAGAAAGATTGCGAGGAGAGAAAAAGGGAGTAGAGAAGGAATACGAGTAGAGAAAGAGAGAGTAGAGAAGGAGTGCGAGTAGAAAAACAGCGAGTAAAGAAGGAGTGCGAGCAGAGAAGAGAGAGTAGAGGAGTATGAATAGAGAAGGAGTGCGAGAAGAGAAAAGAGGAGGGCGAGTAGAGAAGAAGTGCAAGTAGAGAAAGAGAGAGTAGAGGAGTGCGAGTAGAGGGGAGTGCGAGTACAGAAGGAGTGCGACTAGAGAAAGGGAGAGTAGAGAAGGAGTGCGAGTAGAGAAGAGAGAATAAAGAAGGAGTGCGAGTATATAAGAGAGAGTAGAGGAGTGCGAACAGAGAACGAGTGTGAGTAGAGAAGAAGTGAGTAGACAAGGAGTGAGTGGAGAATGAGTGCGAGTAGAGAAGGACTGCGAGTAGAGAAGGATTGCGAGTAGAGAATGAAGTATTGAAAGAGAGGGTAGAGAAAGAGAGAGAGAGAGCGAGAGTAGAGAAGGAGTGCGAGTAGAGAAGGAGTGTGAGTAGAGCAGGAGTGCGAGTAGAAAAAGAGAGAGTAGAGAAGGAGTGCGAGTATAGGAGGAGTGCGAGAAGAGAAAGTAGGGAAGGAGTGCGAGTAGAGAAAGAGAGAGAGTGGAGAAGGAGTGGGTAGAGAAAGAGTGCGAGTAGAGAAGAGAGAGTAGAGGAGTGCGAACAGAGAAGGAGTGCGAGTAGAGAAGAAGTGAGTAGACAAGGAGTGAGTGAAGAATGAGTGCGAGTAGAGAAGGACTTCGAGAAGAGAAGGATTGCGAGTAGAGAATGAAGTATTGAAAGAGAGGGTAGAGAAAGAGAGAGAGAGAGAGAGAGAGAGAGAGAGGGAGAGTAGAGAAGGAGTGCGAGTAGAGAAGGAGTGTGAGTAGAGAATGAGTTCGAGTAGAAAATGAGAGAGTAGAGAAGGAGTGCGAGTATAGGAGGAGTGCGAGAAGAGAAAGTAGGGAAGGAGTGCGAGTAGAGAAAGAGAGATAGTGGAGAAAGAGTGGGTAGAGAAAGAGTGCGAGTAGAGAAGGAAGTACAGAAAGAATGAGTAGAGAAGGATAGCGAGTCGAGGAGGAGTGCGAGTAGAGAAAGAGCGAGAAGAGAAGGAGTGCAAGTAAGGAAAGAGAGAGTAGAGAAAGAGTGCGTAGAGAGAAGAGAGAGTAGAAGGGTTGCGAGTAAAGAAGGAGCGCGAGTAGAGATGAGAGAGTAGAAGAGTGCAAGTAGAGGAGTGCGAGTAGAGAAAGGAGAGTAGAGATTGAGTGCGAGTAGAGAAAGAGAGAGTAGAGAAGGAGTGCGGGTAGAGAAAGAGGGTAGAGAAGGAGTGCGAGTAGAGACAGAGAGAGTAGAGGAGTGCAGGTAGAGAAAGTAGAGAAGGAGTGTCAGTAGAGAAAGACAGAGTAGAGGAGTGTCAGTAGAGAAAGGGAGAGTAGAGAAGGAGTGCGAGTACAGAATAAAGTAGAGAGAGAGAGAGAGAGAGAGAATAGAGAGAGAGAGAGAGAACAGAGTAGAGAGAGTTGACCGAGTAGAGAGACAGACGTAGAGAGAGAGAGTGACGTAGAGAGAGAGACAGAGTAGAGAGAAACGTAGAGAGAGAGACAGGGTAGAGAGAGACTAGAAAGAGCGACAGAGTAGAGAGAGACAAGGAGAATAGAGAGTAGAGAGAGACAAAGAGAGAAAGAGAGAGAGAGAGAGAGTAGAGAGTAGAGCGAGTAGAGAATAGAGAGGAGAGCGAGTAGAGAGAGAATAGAGAGAGAGAGAGATGGAGAGATAGAGATAGCGTAGAGAGTGAGTAGATGGGGAAGAGAGAGCTGTTTGCTTCGCTTAGTTTGTCTTCCTAGTGTCTCGTGATTTGATGTGTGGCTCTTCCTCACGGTACCATGGGTTTGTCTTAAGTTTGTGATGTGGTATTTCCTGATCATACTCACTTACTATTTTTGTTGTATTTGCTGGGGGTTCGTGTTTAGCACTTCGTTATAAACTCTTATATTGTGTCATTTCTAGTTTGGCAATTCTCTCACTGAGATAAAGGGAGCTGAATGCTTTGCTTATTGTATTCTGACTTTTGTGCGTATTCCTTATTTGTCTGTGTTCCAGTGTCCCTGTCTCTTGGAGACATGTGTCTGTCTGGGATTGTGGCATTTCCTGCTCATTTACACTTGTTTTAACCCAAAGGCCGTTCTTTAAAACGGGTTAACTTATGTTGTGTTAATGCAAAAACACCTAGTTTAATTTATGCATCTAGTGAAGAGTGAAGACTGATTAGACTGTACAGGTGCTTGTCTAAACATCTGGCATACTTATTGCATTGACACTTGATAGGTCACCTTCACGAAAAGGTATGCGTCCATTTCATTATAGTATAATGCTTTGGCACGTTATGTTACTGCCAGATTGTTTCTTTAATGTGATGCAAAGGGCTAAATAGATATGGTAGGCCAAAACAAACAAAACAAACTACTGCAAAAAAAAACACCCATTCAATGTTGAGCAATAACTCTAACAAATTGGTTTAATTAAACTTGTTTCTCCTTTGATATGTTCCTCGCCAATCGAACCACTTGTTTTTGAAAGTGTTTGAGTGTTACACTTTTGTTTCCGTATGCGAGAGCTTGTTTAATGAGCATGATCAATTTACTCTTCTCCGAAATCAATGTTAACATGCACAAGCCTTCCCTCCGACAGCTACCCAACATACCTCCGAACGGAAAGCTACCTATAAACATGATACCACCGTCATAAAATTGCAAATAAATAAGGGTTTTACAAGTATTTTTGTATTGTATTTGACTGATTCATTCCAAAGAGAGGTTATACATTCCAGCGGTGGCTGTGAATCAAGTAAAAATATAATAATAGATATGAATATTAACTGATGAATTCGAAATATTCGTCCAAATTTAAGCATTTCCGAATTCAAATGCGATTTAAACTCGAACAGATTCAGTTCAAAAACATGTAATGTATTCAGAGTTATCATCATTCTGTATACTATCGACCTATATGTTGTTCTTATCCCTCAAAACGAATCTAAATACAATAAAATCGTCTCAATGCAGACCATATCCAACCCCAAAATCCTTTGTTTACCTCCGATAGCCAACACCCTCCGAGATCTAGACATGCGGTTCACCTGGGTGAGGTATATTTGTTTTCACGTTTACGGGAATGTATTGCTTAGTGTATCTGCATATACTGTGACCATAATAATATCATCAAATGCGTATTACGGCCTCGACGCGAGAAAATCGGATTTTGTTGTATGCGAACAGCAAAGGCACAGACCAGTCGTTATTTGCTGTCGGGAAAGTATATTATCCAATCTTTTTTCAGGCACAATTTAAGTATTCTTTCTCGCGTCTTGGTAGCTCAGCATTAAATTTTGTCGAAAAGCCCATAGGTTATAAACTTTTTCATGCTCAACTCAACTGAGCATGGAATTTAGACTGCTCATAAAAACTAAAATGCTAACAATTAAAGAATTTTCTTGCTATAAGTCTCTCAGTTGTTGTATTCATCATGCTAATAAATGTTAAAATATCAGCAATTGTTGGCATTTTAACATTTATGAGCAGGATTAATTTCGTGCTCAGCTGAGTTGAGTATGAAAAAAGTTTTATAACCTTGTAGCCTGACATGTTTTCGCGGTAATTTGTGTCGGATATATAAAAAGAACGATCATTTTTACCCCATACAAGCCTTTAACATAATTGAGCCGTGACATGTGATTTCCAGCAGTGTGGCATTTTTTTAAGTGACTCAGACAAGCCTGGGCAGCCCCCTTTTAAGCTCAGAAGCTCCAAATGGTGTTCAGTCGTATTAGAATATTCAAGCGACTAGCAAAGGCTCAGATCAGAGTGCGCATATGCGCAGGCTGATCTGAGTCGTTGCTGGTCGCACATAGCACATTGTTGGAAATCTCATGTCGCGGCTCATATTTTCTTGCATTTTTTTTATTTGCTTTTTAACCTAGCAAAAAGACGATTTGTCATGTAGATAAATTTAAACTTTGCTAATAATTGTATAGTACGGGAGAAATGACCTTGAATTTTGAAAGGAATGTCATATTAAATTACAATAAATGCTTCACTTAAGTTTATGCATGACGTCATAAGTTAAAATACATACAACAAAAATACTGGCAAGGACACAACACCGTGACAAAAGAATGCGTATCGGGGATCGCAATCGGGTCTCGAGGTTAGAAAACTTTTTCATGCTCAACTCAACTCAAACCATGATTTATACTGCCATTAAATAATTGTTAAAATGCCAAAAGTTGCTATTGAGATTTTTTAAACAGGACTATTACTCTGGGTCATTTATAGTTCTAGGGTCTTGATGTTTTTTGTATATATTTTTTATATTTATTGCAAACCAAACTGAAGTAACAGAACTAGACATAGTTAAATATCTAGAAAATAGATCCTTCGGAAATAGAGAGAACAAAATAAACTCTGAAAACAGCTTTTTCGGATTCATTAAGTCGATACATGAGAACTAAACTCTCAGGGCCCATAAAGCCATCTTTTAAAGCGGCACTCTGCTTTTCACTTTATGAGTTTTACTAACTCCATGCTTATGTGCGGATCCAGAAAGGTATATTAGAGGGGTCAAACTTTTTTAGTTGATAAGGAGATAGAGGATCCAAATACCACTAAAATTGGCCGGGCCGATGATGGCCCAAAATAGTGAATGATGGCTTGGTAGCTTTGTGATTTTCAAGGGGATCCGGACCAGTATTGTTTAGGAGTCCTATAGATTTGTGATTTCCAGGGATTGGGGCGGCGTCTGGACACCCCCTGTCATACCCTCTGGATCCGCGCATGACGCTGCGCAATGACATATGTCGCGACCACTAGCTAAGCTGGAAAAAGATCCTTCAGAAATTGAGATAACCAGCAAAAACAACATGAAAACAGTAGACTACCGTCCTGCCAGCCAAGAGTGACGGTGACGAATTGTTTTGTTTACAAAGATATCAGGGACTTGTAATCGATAAATTACCCGTGTATTAATCCTATCCACAAGATAGGATTTATACACTAGTGATCTATATATTCGCGCTAGCTCAAGTGGTGTGTACAAGTTAATGTTTGATTGAGCAATTATTAACAAAATATTACGTCACTGTCACTCTTGGTTGGCACGAGAGTATATACTTTTAGGCAAGTATCCAGGATAAAGTGCGTACTGCGAAGTTTCAAACCAGTCTGTGCATCGACACAGTCTGATCAGAGTCTAAGTTTACGTCTGAAGAAACATCGGACCCTTGGATACCCTCAGAGTGCCCACTGAAGACTCTAATCAGCCTATGCAGATGCGCAGGTTGATCTGAGTCTCCATTGGGCGGACATTCAACCTTGTACCTTTTTACTGCACACCGGCTCATTATAGAGAATAAATAGAAAGGGCAAGTGTAATACTACAGTAAATACTGTTTTGACATATTTTGATGCCATTATTGCCCTGAAGATAGGAAACCGGTTGGCAATAATAAAAAAGTAAAAAAAATCATAAGTGTGCTTATGTTGTTTAATTTTTTCTTATAATTTACTTGTTTTGGGACATTTTAATTAGTTTACATACTTATTTCCTGGAACAAGGAACAGAAGCCATGGGAACAAGCAACAAGAGGACGAAACGAGATGACAATAGTTTAGAAAGTTCTCCATCTAATTCTGTGTCTTCAATGTTACAGACTCCTAAGTCAAGTGACAACTAGACGAGATAAGTACTAAACTTTCGCTTATTCTTCAAGCAGTAACTGATCTTATTACAGCTGTCAAGGAATCGCGCAGTCAAAAACAGATACAGCGATTACAGAACTCCCAGCTGTATTAAAATCAATAGATGAAGAGCTAAAAAGAAAAACAATTTCTAATAATACTGGAAGAATAATAGATCAGAGAAATGATGGTGCTAAAGGTTTTGAAAACAAAGCAATGCGAATAAAAGCAAGCATTGGAGGGATATGGGAAAATAAACTTCAAGCCAGAAAGAGTGCATACTGGGGTTATGTAAGAAACAGTGGAAACCTCAGATTTCATGAAAAATGGATGTCCGCTGATCCTGGTATTATAATACCAAGAAAAATACAGAAATTCGAAATAAAAAATGAAAACGATCAACAAAGAGCGCTTCGTGAGAGGTCCGTTTTATATGAATTTAAGAATGAAATAGAAATGGAAAAAACTAAAGATTGAAGCATGTATCGAGCAGTATAGAAAAATAGATATGAAGATAGAAGAACTTATTTTTTCGAAATGCTCGGGCCAAGAAGCAGACTATCTATTTGAGCAATGGCGGATGATAGTACAGAAAAATGAGCAAATATCAAATAAGAGATGGTTAAGCAACGAAAATGGCTACAAGCATACGAAGAAGAATTTTTGAAAAGGTATGCAAATTCAAACCCATTTTTTTAAAAAGGAAAAGAGACACCAACTTACACTGAAGCAGTTAAATCACAACAAAAGCAATATCATCGTCATCATCATCAAAACAGACGTGTTAATGATTATGTCCAAAATGTACAACATAATCAAAGAGATATACACCAAATGACAACAGAAATACACAAAATTTCAGAAGATATCATCAACATATAAATAAGAACAAACAAGAAAGAGGCTTTACGCCAAAATCATTTTTCAAGATGCAAGAAAATAGACAATATGACGTTCCACCTCTTCTAAATGGGCATTTAATGCCAAGAACACACCATAATGGAAGGGGTAGAGAACACCAAAATAATATATCGAACAATTCAGAGTGGTTGAATGATGATGATGCAGTCACACATGACTCTTCAAATTCTTTATTGTCTATGGACAGAAATTGGACTTACCAATTATAAATGATGGCAACCTAGCTGAAACAGGTAAAATATTCACAAAATATATAATTTGTCAAATCGTAAACTAAATGATATAGAAAAAAGTGTTTTAATGATGGGTTTCAAATTTACTCCTACACCAGAAAAGAATAACCCCTACGAACTTAACGATGATGTAAATGAGTTTTTAAGAAAAATAAGATTATGTGAATATTTTGATGGTAAAGAAAATAATGATAAATCACTAGTTAAAAAGAAATCGAATTTCACTCCACCGATTGGACGTAATGAAAGTTTAGATATATATGCAACAGCCACAAAAACTTCCTGCGCAATTGCTTCTAAAGAGAACAAACAAATTAAGCATAACATAACTTTAGAGCAACGAAATGCAATAAACTCATTAGCACAAGATAATTCTATTGTTATTAAAGAGGCTGATAAAGGGGGTGGCATTGTTATAATGAATACCGATTTTTATAAACGAAAAGTATTAGAAATGCTGACAGATGATTCATATTATCAGCCAGTCCCTGACAATAAAAGGAGAGAAATATATAAAAAAATTGATGAATTGATAAAAAGTCACAAAAAATTAACAAAACAAGAAATAGAGTTTTTAATTAAGTTTGATTGCAAGACAAGCACATTCTAAGGACTGCCAAAAATACATAAGAGTAAAAGTATTCAGGATATTTGTAATAAGCTTAAGTGTGAATATATTGAAGTTTTAGATCCCAATGACATACAGCTAAGGCCTATAGTTGCAGGTCCACGATGTGAAACAAGCCATCTTAGTTCTTTGCTGGATATTTTACTTAAACCGTTTCTTACAAAAGTGAAGAGCTATTTAAGAGATGACATACACTTTCTCAATTTCATACCCAAAAAGGTATCAGAACACACGCAACTTGTTTCTTTTGACATTGTCAGTCTATATTCAAACATCCTACATGATTTGGGCCTAGAAGCTATTTCATTTTGGTGAGATAAATTTCCAGAGTTTATAGCCAATCGCTATAACAAAGCATTTATCACTGAAGTTTTGAAAATTGTATGAGAAAACAATATTTTTTCATTTAACAATAACTATTTTAAGCAAATAAAAGGTACTGCTATGGGGACTTAAGTGGCCCCTACCAATGCAAAACTTGTTCTAGCATTTTAGCAGAGAAAATGTATAAAACAGTTAAGATTGAAAAGGATGAAAACTTCGCAAAATGTATTAAAGAACAAAAGAAAATATTTCTAGATTATTGTTTCATATTTTGGGAACGATCTATGACTGACTTTATTATTTTGAAAGTGTTTTAAACTCATTACATCCAGATATTAAATTGAAAGTGCAGAAAAGTGCTGAAAAGCTTCCATTTTTGGATATAATGGTGAAAAAAATGTGGGACTTCTATGATAACGGACATTTACTTAAAAAAAAAACTGACTCAAAACAATAGCTTAATTTCAATTATTGCAATCCCTAAACAACTAAAGCAAACATTCCATTCTCACTTGCATGTAGAATTTGTACTATTGTTTCTGATTCAAATATACTGAAAATACGCCTACAAGAACTTGCTACTACTTTAAGAAGTAGACACTATCCAGACCAAGTTATTGAAACAGGCATTTTGAAAGCTATTAAGATCCCAAGAAACACTTTATTAAACACACATAAAGAGGTAGGAATAAACATTACTCCGTTTATTTCTACATTTAACCCAAAAAACAGGGAAGTATTTGGTATATTAATAGCAAATATGAATATTTTTAAACACGACGATACAATTAAGAGAATAATGAAAAATACCAAATTCATAAAAGTCAAACGCCAACTTCCAAATCTAAGACGCATTTTAATGAAATCAGAATTTAATGAAAATAATACACCACCTTGTGTGAGCAAATGCAATGAGCCAAGGTGTGGTCTTTGTAAAAGTATTATTGAGGGATCATGTTTGAAATTAAAAGATAAAACTTTTCATGTAAAAGAAAATATGAACTGCACTGTAAGAAATGTTCTTTATGTATTAATATGCAATGGTTGTAAAGAGTATTACATAGGCCAGACAGGTGATAAGATAAGAAACCGAAAAACGTTACATGAACAACAGATTAGAGATCCATCAACAAGACAAATGCCTGTCAGCAAACATATTGATAACTGTTGTAAAACACAACCAAAATTCTCTATATTTCCGTTTTATAAATTTCAAACTGATGATGTTTCAGCTAGGTTAGCCAAAGAACGTTATTTTATTGATGTGTTTTCTCAAAACTAAACATGTTTTGATGACGTTACAATGAATACGTATTTGCGTACACATATTTGCGTACACATGTGTACGCATATTTTGTTAATAACGTCGCTAGGAAACTGCGCATATTTTGACGTCTTTAACGTTAAACAAATTTTGATGACGTTACAAATATAGCGTACGTTGTTTACACATGTGTACGCATTTTTTAGTAGTGACGTTGCTAAGAAGCAACACATATTTTGACGCCATCATTGCCCTGAAGATAGGAAACCGAAAAGTTAAAAAATCATCCATGTGCTTATGTTGTTTATTTTTTTCTTATAATTTACTTGTTTTGGGACATTTTAATTAGTTATATATATATATATATATATATATATATATATATATATATATATATATATATATATATATATATATATATATATATATATATATATATATATATATATATATATATATATATATATTGTATTTCTTTCTCTGACGATCGATTG
>CAXHUL010000381.1:626337-677579 GCA_964019695.1 Loripinus fragilis
AGGCATGCTAAATAACATATACAACTAAAGACATATATAATATCATGATTATATATTTGTCTCGACCGTTTCAGTATGTTACTAGGCCTGAAAACCTAAAACTGATAAAGATTTTTTTTTTTCAATTGAAAAACAATCCACTATTTAAAAGCAGCCAAAGCTTTATGCCAAACCAGTTCACACTTGTTCACATTAAAGAAAAATGGTAACAAATTTGTCCTTATCAAATAAAGTTTATTTACGATTAATATCTACGAATGACTGAAATGCTGTGTGGATAGTGGAATTGTTTTATCATATTATGACGTCGCGTCTGGGAGTGAAATAACGCCATGCAATGAAATATGTAAACCACTAGTGGTTTATCGATTTTCGGGAAACGTTATGGCGTCCATAACAACGTTGCGTATAGTACACAATGACAAAATTATAACGTTTTTACGGCAGAAATGAGATTTTATCATATGATAAATAGAATCTAACATTCGTGCTCTTGTATTATTGAATTTATTAAACTCGTTGCGAAAAAGAGATAAAATGCTCGGCAAGCCTCGCATTTTATCTCTTTTTCCCAACTCGTTTAATAAATTCAATAAAACATGAGCACTCATGTAAGATCCTCTATTTATTGGTTCCATTGGTTGTGGGAGTTTTGTGTTGGGCCAGACCTTTCTAATTTGGTTCTAGGTGCCCTTTCTAGTTTGACAATCATCTTGCTTAGGATAAGAGTTCGTTGCTTTACTTTAATTGTGTTGTGGCTATCTGTGTTTTATGTCCCTTCCTCATGGTGTCGTGGGTCTGTCTGCAGTCTGTAATTGTGACATTTCCTGGTCATATTCTGCTGTAGAAAAATATGTTTGCTGGCAATCCAGATAGCATCAAACTTTAATTACTATATAAAGTAACATGGTGTATATTCTACATTAAATATATGACAATGTGTGTCTGTAATCATTTATTCTTTTAAAAGAGTGGCTTTTGGTTAAACAATTTGAACTTTATAAGTGAACGTTAATTTAAAATGATACATTCCTGTTAAAATGGGACGGGGGCGTCATTCATAATGGTCGGGCTGTGATCCCAAATAATGTGATCATCCCAAGGAATCTGTTCGATTGTTATCTACAGTACCAGTTTCCTTTTATACAACTCCAACAGATAGAATAAGTTGAGACCAAATTAGACCAGGTGGCATTCAAATTACTATGAAATAGATTTTTACAAGAGTTTAGGATGTTGAAGGGGTATTGAAGTAAAAATCGCAGTCATGAGATCATAATTAGTTTTAGCAATTAGTGATACTATACCCAATGTTGATTTGTGTCATAGTACCATTGCAGTAGGTGAGTCATTGGAAACCATTTTGAACATATTATTGCAGTACTCACGTAAATTGATTCCCTAAAGTAGCAGAGTTAAATGTACATTAAACAATAAATGAGCTGTTAACACATAAGGCAATAGAGACAAAAGGCATACGCTAAGAAATCAACTGTTTAAACCAAACTGAATAATTATATTGAAGCACAATAGAGAAGGCATTCTATTTAGTATCATTTTCATTACAATGAATAGACTTACATTGAATGCTAAGAAAGTATACATAACTTAACAATAAGGATGTATGCATGTTTGATTTGTCTGCTGTTCATTTTATATCAATGGTCTCCAAAAGACCATATTTCTTTTGCTTTGAAAAAATATCATGATACATCTCAGATAGGGATATAACATTATCTCTATTGTCAATTGTGCTATATGTAGGTATGATATAGCATTTCATTTGTTGAATATGCTATCCAAAAGTATTCTTTGAAGGCAGCATAAATATGAATTTTGTTTCTATTAGATAATCTGTCAATATATACCGTACACACAGTATATTTTTTAAGATGGTACATGTTTTATAGGAACTACTTGTTTTACAGCCTGAATGTCAGTTGCCAAGAGTACTTCAGACTCTATGATGGTTCCGACTTAAAGACTTATCTATTGATGAGATGGTAGGGGCCTGATGCTTTGGCTGTTTGTCGGGCCCACCGGGGTTTACCTGTTGGATTTCTTTTGCTCCGGTATTCAGTTTAATTTACTGTTGAGTCCTTATCCTTGCTTTATCTCCTTGTTATATCTTGATTTATATGTTTTAGGAGATGATGCATTGATAAGTTAGGGGTCTTTCATGCAAACCAAATATCTATGCGTCTTGATCCACATCTGAATTAAGGGTGAGGTTGGCGCCGTTAAACCGGTTTAAGCCCTCCAGTAAAATATTTTACTGACCGTTCCAAGGCGGTACTTCTTTTGTGGATCTTTTATGTTTTTGTTCTGTCTTGTGTTTGCTATGTTTTGTGCGCGTCTGTTTATATGTGCTTCGTGGTCACCTGCTGGGAAAGGGCTGACCTCTTGGCTCTCGTTTGTGGTGTCTTCTGTGAGTTTGTCACTTTCCCATTGGTACCCTGGGTCAGGTGTGGTACTTGATTGTATCGATTCCTGATCCTTGCAACCTTACTTACTTTTATTGTGAGTGTAAAAAATTATTGTGTTGTACTGATTAAAAAGTATCAAAACAGATTCTATCACATATGCTGATAAGCTATATAACCAAAAAACAAACGTCTGCAAATGCATTCCAACAATTCTGGCATATATGATCAATCAAGTCCAATACTAAAACGTTGTTAGCGCAAGGTCCTGATTACTGTAGTATTGTCATTTAAAAGTGTCTACAATACTAACAATGCATTGAAGCGTTTACAACTAATTAACAGACATGCATATAGAAATGGAATTTAGAATAAATGCAGCACTGATTCATTGCTTCATAATATTGTAGAACCAGGCAAACATTGATTAAATAGTATTCTTTTAAATTTTATTTGTTGTATACGTCACCAACACAAAATATAATCTTTTTTCAACAAGCTTGACACGTTGTAGATACTAACATATTACAACCACAAACAATCTAAGATACGTATGGTGGATGATAAATGTGAGGAAGAAATCATTGCGATTCCCACAAACTTCAGTTTGTTTTTCACATGACACAGATGAATGCATTATTGTGTTTCTTTTCTTATTTGAGTAATTTACAGTTTTTTAGAGTTGTAAGTTAGCTTTTGTGTCTTTATGCTATGACATAGCTGTTGTGTAATCAATAGCTGATTATCTTGGCTTATACCATGGGTGATGGTTCTTCATTATTTATTTATTTATCTATTTATTTATTTATTTATTTATTTATTTATTTATTTATTCAGAATTGAGCTGTTGGGCAGTGAAGCAAAATTCCATGTATGTGACATTTTATGCATAAAAAGAAGCAAACACATGGTAGTAGCACAGAGATTAAAGAATTATAAAGCTTTTTTGATAAATAATTTGATTATGAAAAATAAATATGTATTAAAAATCATATTTATTCGATTCTGAAAAACAAACAAACATTAAATGCAGTTTTATGTGCTTTTAGCTCAAGTATGTCCCTTTAAAGCAACCATTTTTTGTTGAAGCTGAATCTCATTCATATAACATTTTAAAAGCAATATCGACACGTTTTGTAATTTTGAGCACTTAGATGGTAATCAGTTTCGTTTTCACCCACCAGCTGTTTAACTCATAAAGTCCTAGCATTGCACAAAACTAATATCTTAAAAGAAAGTAATGCATATAATGGTAACGCTAGGTGTCTAACTTATTATAATCATTCTGCTAGTAAGCTGCATTAAATTAAAAGATCATGATGATGTATAAGAAAACGAAAAAAATGATAATAACACTACAAAAGGAGTTCTCCTTTTATTTAATGGTAACGTATTTGACTTGGCTGTTGCATGGTAAGGTGTCTATTTTTTATTAAGAGCTAACATACATTAGATTTTGTCATATATAATGTGGTTAAGAAAATCTTAAAGTATAACAAACTTACTGAAACCATACAAGTAACTATAGGTGCATGTTTGCGATGTTGATGAATGCGAAAATACAAAGTGGCCTTGTGTTAAATGAGGTTAATGTTTTCAGATAGCTGTTGCTGAAGAGTACTCAAATTAGTTTTATTTAAAAGTGCTATTAAACTTGAATGAATTCAAAACGAATGAACCTTTAAAAACTATGAAGGGGAACATCTAAAACACACAATACAGTCAACATCATGCTTTTTAGGGAGTAACCTAAATTAAGTAACGTATGTTATACATGAGAACACCAGAATAATAGTTTAAAAGCTTTTATTTCTAAGGCATATACTGAATGTAAGAAAAGCAAAATGTGAAAAACTTAGATAAAATTAAACCCAAGATAAGTATGTTTATCACACAGCTCTATATAAATCAACATTTTGGCGGCCATCCTGAATTGGGGCCATTTTGAGGTCTTTTGTTGGGCTAAATTTGTGTACCCCTGCCGGTTCAATAGACTACTAGTATATATCTTTAAAAAATGCGTCAAATATTTGGGCCAAGATCATAATATATCATAGGGTAAACCAAAATTTTGACATTTCCTGGAATTTGGTTCCCGGGATAAAGCCTGTATATCAATACCCGAGGAGGACATACAGGATACTAAGAAGTTGACTTGTAGTATTAAAAATATGGACCCTCGTGAATGTGTGGATATGTGGCTGATTTTTATAACATTTCTACAGAAACAGTTTCTACAGAAACACAAACAGGGATGTTTGAACTTTATCAAGTGATTGAAGCATGTGTGAGAAATTGATAATGAAATAAAATATAAGGTGATGCAAAACTTCATTTGTGAATGAGTAGAATGTACATGTTTAGTAAGCCAAAGTGTTCAAGCGTATACTCATGCAAGTTTGTATGTGCTCTTTCAATTTCTGTGTTGGAAATATACTAAAACCAACTGCTAATGGGTCACCTTATATTTTTACGCTAGTTCAGAAAGTATAGGGTATAAAAAAATTCATGTTTTTAAGTGAAGCAATACTTGGCCGAGACTCTGCAAGTTATTTCATTTAAAAATGACGTGTACTTCTTGCGCGGACGAAGCTAGAGAAAAGGTACCCTCATTTCAAAAAGTCACAATTTTTCTACGATATAAACCATAACACAAATTAACGTTTTTGTGTGTTTGAAAATGTTACTGGCTAGCGTGGTATAAGAAAAATGAAAGTAAGTAAGGGTGCAAAGATCAGGAATCGATACAATCAAGCACCACACCTGACACAGGATACCAATGGGAAAGTGACAAACTCACAGTTAGACAACACAAACGAAAGCCAAGAGGTCAGCCCTTACCCAGCCACATATATACAGACGTTGACAAAGACATAGCAAACGCAAGACAGAACAAAAGCATAAAAGATCCACAAAAGAAGTACCGCCTTGGAACGGTCAGTAAAATATTTTACTGGAGGGCTTAAACCGGTTTAACGGCGCGGCAACCTCACCCTTAATTTAGATGTGGATCAAGACACGCAGATATTTGGTTTGCATGAAAAACCCCTAACTTATCAATGCATCATCTCTAAAACATATAAATCAAGATATAACAAGGAGATAAAGCAAAGATAAGGACTCAACAGTAAATAAAACTGAATACCGGAGCAAAAGAAATCCAACAGGCATACCCCGTAGGGCCCCACAAACAGCCAAAGCATCAGGCCCCTACCATCTAATCAATAGATAAGACTTTAAGTCGGCACCATCATAGAGTCTGAAGTCCGACCCACAGGCGTGCAATTAAAGAGGAAAGCAAAGTTGCAAACCGTGATTGGGTTGACCACCAAGCATGCAGTCTGTTGCAATACATTAATGTTATAGCAAATCTTACCTCAAAAGTTTTGATTCCATCGGACTCGTCGTTTTTGCAACTCAACATTATAAGACAAACACTTTTAGCAGGTTAATCATTGAAATTCAGCTTTAAGCTTGCAATTTACATATATAGGAGAACATTCTATAGATACAACCTTTTCATAATGCACTTAACAGATAAGACAACATATCTGCATAAATTTTGCTTGGTGAAAATTAAAAAGTTGACCGCAAATGAACAATACACTGCACCTATAAACACAGTATGTAAACTGAAATAAACATCCTGTACCCATTTCTCCTAGCTCACGCCTTATACATTATGAATTACAGCACTCGTACGTAACCAGTTGTCGGAAATCGTGATGTGAGAGTTGTTGGTACAGCTGTAATTGCGAGGGCCCACCAATCAAAAATCATTTTTCCATAGATCTAAGTAACTGTTACAGTTACAACCATGTTATCATGTATACATGTGATTGCCAATACCACTAAAACCGTGCAATCTGGCATTTAAGCTCGTTTTCGACACAGAACGGCCCTGATTGTGAGCAAGTCGTTTTTTAACAAAGCAAAATGCAAAGGAGGAAACCGTTAAAATCATGGAATAAAACGGAATAAAATAGATAAAATGGCTTTTCTTACCTTGTTCGAATGTGTATTGTCTGCATCGCTAACAATATAAATCGAAACGTGTACATGTACCTAAATACACGCATTTTCCGACTACTGGTTACGCACGAGTGCTGTTATTCATGTTTATAAGGCGTGAGCTAGCAGAGAAACGGTACAGGATGATTATTTCAGTTTACATACTGTGATAAAGTCAATGTAAGGGGTACGCGTAAGGTGTCAGCCTGTGGGTAAAAATCTCTATTTGTAGGTATATATACCCAGAAAAACAATTGAAGGATATTTAGATTCAGTTTCATCTCTAACATTCAATACAATAAAAACTAAACTATTTTTTTTAACTATCCATGCATTTAATAGTTCCAGATATCTGAAATCAAAATTAATGTTTTATTTAAGTCATGCTTCAATGATTAAAGTACAGTACATGTCCAAATGGTGCAACCCTCTATACTGAAACATAATGTCACAAACATTAAATTTAATCGATGTTGGGCCGTCATCGGCATGGCGTTTCGCTGGTGGGCCGATGATGGCCAGCTTATAGTGGTATTTGGATCCTCCCTCCCCTCATCACTTAAATAAAAAAAAAAACGTTGTCAAAATTGTACCCCCTCTGACATAACTTTCTGATTCCGCTCATGCAGTGTCTAATAATACAGTGGCCCACAGTGCTTAATATAATAGTATAGTGATATATTCATTCATTTAATAAATTCAATAAAACATGTACTCATGTATGAACCTTAATTTTAATCAAGAACTTAGAAAATCTGCCGCTGAGTGCGTGAATAATTAGGTAAACAAAATGATAGCTTCGGAACACAAGCTCCACCAAATAACCCCACCTTGACGACAGCTGTTTTACCGGAATCAATCAATATAGGGCCGAGCAGGGAGTAAATAACGACAAACATGCTCCCGATTTAACTAATTTGCACAATCTGACCAGTGTTTGTAAGGTGTTCGTTTGGAGGTGTTAAAAAATATCTAATTTCATTTTTTGTTTATCAATGCGAACTGGTCATAATTACATGCGCACGTGTATTGGTTAGGAGAGATCTTGTGGATTTGAGGCGTTGCTGTCCTTGATCATAACCAAACGATTCCAATCCGTTTAAGGCTTACGTTCCAAAAAAAGTAAATGTGGAAGGTTATTATTGTTCATAAAAGCTGAATCTGAAAAGGCATTTATCGAGCATAAGCAATTATACAAGACAAATTATATGAATACACAGGTTTTGATAAACAAAAAATTCAGCCAAAAAAAGCAAATTTTTTCTTACCCATCAGTTTAAACATATGTTTTGGGTGCTCAAAAGAAACCGTCTCATTGAGACGGCTCTTTTGAGTACCCACAACATATGTTTTGGTTGAAAAATAAGAAAAAATAAATTTTCGTTACGCACTCTTAACTAAAGTCCTGTCAGAATAAGGGACCTTCCAAAATGCTGAGTATACTGTATATGTACGTATAGTATATATTTGTAATTAATATATTGTTGAAAGGAATCTTAATCAAATCTGTTTTTTCTTCTTACATCTGTCACCTATAATAAGAACTTAAGTACACACAGAAGGCAAGCTATCCCACCTACACATTTTTAAAATAATTTTTATCCAAGATGCCTATTTTTATATTTTATTATCAACAAGCCATATGATGTTTGGAGTTCTGCAATACGCACAAAAAAGTGAGTTTGACTAGAAAGTTCAACAATCACAAACTGCACACAAACCTATGGCATCCTCAGGAAGAGCTAACAACAATCACGAGACACCAGGAAGACACACAAAGCAAAGCAACCAGCCCTCTATTCCCAATCAAGATGATTGCAAAACTAGAATGGACACAAAATATTGCGCAACGAAACACAGAACAATTACAGAAGCCCATGGGAGTAACAATCAGTAACGGATCAACAACAATGGAATCACCGCCTTAGAACGGACAGCAGCCTAAGCCACTTGGATGCTTAAATGCATTTTACTGGTAGCAAAGTAAGAAATAGGGCAAAGACCAGGAATCGATAAATCAAATACCAACCTGACACAGGATATCGATGGGAAAGTAAAGCACTCACAATTAGACATCACAAACGAGAACAAAGAGGTCAGCCCTTTTCCAGGAGACGACCACAAGACATCAATAAACAGGCGCGCGCAAAAGCAAAGCAAACACAAGACAGAAATAACATGAATGAGCCACAAAAGAAGTACCACCTTGGAATGGTCAGTAAAAATATTTTACTGGAGGGCTTAAAAACCGGTTTCACAGCGCTGTGGATCAAGACACATCGATGTTTGGTTTGCATGAAAGACCCCAAACTTATCAATGCATCATCTCCTAGAACATACAAGTCAAAATATAAAAAAGGAGATAAAGCAAAGATAAGGACCCATAAGTAAATAAAACTGAATAACGGAGCAAAAGAAATTCAACAGGTAAACCCCGATAGGCCTGACAACAGCCAAAGCATCAGGTCCCTACCACCTCATCAATAGGTAAGTCTTTAAATCTCTGCCCTAGATTCTGCTGGTGTTGAAACACAAAACTGTTAAGCTCGCATTTGCACCTGAATATTGATAATCCTTATTTCAGGCACTCGTTTTAACCCTTAATACGCCAATCGCAACAAAAGTCGTCTGCTTTTCTCGTCTGCTGAAATGTTTAAGAAGCCTCTATGGCAAACTTAGCAGGGTGGACCCAGATCAGACTGTTCCTATAGGAACAGTATGTTCTGGGCCCACGCTGCTTGCTTCTATACTTAATTCATCAGTAATTTTAGGCACTTATTTGCAGCAGACGATTTCAGCAGAGGACATTTTCAGATGCATTTTGTCTTGGCGCTTTAAGGGTTAAAAATCTTAATTGCAGTCACTGTGCCGAATCACATATCAAATGGAAATTAGTAGATGAGTATATATTAATGCCTTATATAACCCGAATAGATAATGCTCTTACAAACATTGACTGTGGGGATAAAGCACACATACATAACATGATTTAATGTTCAAAGTTCATTGTTGCTTCCATCGTTTGTGTGAATTTTGTGTTCGGTCTTCGTTTTGAAATGCAGTATTTAGTGTCGTTTCTATTTTTGCAATCATCTGACTGAGGAAGAGATAGATTGTTACTTTACTTTAATTGTATTCTTCCTGATGTGTCTGTTAGTGTTCTGTGTCTCTCCCTCGCGGTACCGTAGGTTGGTCTGTGGTCTGTGATTGTGGCATTTCCTGTTAATACTGGCTTGCTTAAATGCAATATAGGATGAGCTCATTTTATGTATTGTCATTTGCTGGGTTCCACGAAAAATGTGTGAATGCTCTGACTACGAGATGCTTCGTGTTCAATCAACTTCCTAGGGACCCAGCAAATGTAACTGCACGAAAAACATGTGTGATACAGTTGTAGGTCTATATTACAAAGCCTTTCGGATCAGTATTCAATGGCGCCCAGAATAAGCATGCGTGGATCCAGAGGGTGGGGGGACAGGGTGTTTGGACCCCCCCTGGAAAATCTAAAAAAAAAGTGTTTCTTAGCAATATTGATCCGGATCCCCTGAAAAAGCAAAAAGCTACCAAGCCAGCATTTAATGTCGGGAAATCATCGGCCTTCCAGCGAAACGCCATTGAAATGGCGTTTCGCTGGCGGGCCAATGATGGCCCGCTATTAGCGCTATTGGGATCCTCTATCACCTTATAAAAAACGTTGTCAGAGTTGGACCCTCTCTGGCTAAGCTTACTGGATCCATGCATGATAAGATTTCGAGATTCCATTGCATTCTGAATGAGATGTCGATGACTCTTGGAGATTTACTGTCCGACTTTATAATATGCTATCTCGCATTTTATCTAAGTTTAACATATGCGCGTAAATGGCTATTTACATGCACAGGAATACATTAAACCCATTACTGTTGTCGTCATTTGTCATTAAATTTCTAGACGATTTGAACCAGGCCATGGAACCCCTATAAACCCTTTGTATACGAATAAGGGGTTTCGTATAGCTAAGTGTGTAGCTAAGGTACAGATCAGCCTGTGCATCCGCTCGGTCTGATCAGCGCCATTGGAGGTCGCTATCAAGATAGTATGGTACGTAAACTTACTTCTTTATGCTTTCCAAAATGCTAGCCAATGCATAAACTGGTTTTAATTCTTGTTCCGCCTGAAAATGTCGTCTGCTTTTTACGTCTGCTGCATATATTCAAGTGCACTTCAGACTAGAATTTATCATGGAAACAATTAAATTATTATGAACCCTAATCTGGGTCCATATCGATTGTCATGTGCGGATCCAGAGAGTTTTATCAGAGGGTCAACTCTGACGACGTTTTGTCAGTTGAAGAAGGGACGGTGGATCCAAAATATCACTAAAAGCGGGCCATCATCGGCCCATCAGAGAAACGCAAATAATGGCGTTTCTCATTAAATGGTGTTTCGCTGTTTCGCTGGGCTGCCGATGATGGCAAACATAGAATACTGGCTTGGTAGCTTTGTGATTTTCCAGGGGATCTGGACCAGTATTGCTGAAAAAACCCTATATTTTTGTGATTTTTCAAGGGGGGGGGCGGACCCCTGCCCCCCTTCTGGATCCGCCAATGCAATATAGGCTACCAAAGTACATAAGCAGACGAGAGGAGAAGACAAAAGTTAACTGTAACTGGCGGGCAAAATGTTATTTGGCGTTCTGGTAGATATATTTTCTCCGGCCTGCTTGTCAGTAGACTGTTGGAAATAGAAACAAAAGTCAGATTAATTCAAATCTGATGCTAGTAGTAGAAACAGAGTAAATTTATTACATTGTCCGAAATGGCTTTATAAGGCAAATAGACTTTGGTGAATAACGCCTTTGCATTTTATCTCTTTTCTTTTACAGACAAGGACAACTCATGGATTATTACTACACACTAAGAAATATTTAGTCACAGACAGACACAGATAAAAACGAAAGAAAGACGGCAAAGATCAGGAAACGGTACAATAAAGTACCACACCTGACACAGGATACCACGTGGGAAAGTAACAAAAATACAATAAACATCACCAACAAGAGCCAAGAGGTCAGCCCTTTCCCAGCAGGTGACTACAAGGCAGCAATAATAGACGCGAAAGCATGAGAAACACAAGACAAAAAAGCACAAATGCTCCACAAAAGAAGCACCGCCTTGGAACGGCCAGTAAAATATTTTAATGGAGGGCTTAAACCGGTTTCACGGCGCCAACCTAACCCTGAGTTCATGAGGTGGAGCAATACACATTGATGTTTGGTTTGCATGAAATACCCTTAGCTTATCAATGTATCGTCTCCAAAAACATATTAATCAAGATATAAAAGGAGATAAAGCAAAGATAAGGACTCAACAGTACATAAAAATGAATACTGGAGCAAACGAAATCCAACAGGTAAACCCCGGTGGACCTAACAACAGCAAAAGCATCAGGCCCCTACCATCTCATCAATAGATGTATTGACCACCAAGCATGCAGTCTGTTGCAATAATTAATATTATAGCCAATCTTTTTATAATGGGAAATTATTTTAATGAACTGCGCTGAAAAATTATTAAAGCTTACAATCTTCTTCAACTCATACACGAAGTCACCATAGAATTTAGTTCTGAAAGTCCTTGACGCAGGAGAGAGATTGAAGTCAAACTTGGAATTTAATTATCAAATCCTAGTATTATCTATAAAATTTAGAAAATGTTTTGAGCAGTTAATTATACCGATAGCCTTGTTTAAGAAGTTTCTGAGTTAACAATTTATTGCGAGTGTTAATGTCAGCAACATGGCTAGATGCTCTAGCAAAACGAATGAGTTGAGAGAGATAGACTCCATAGGATGTAGAGCGAGTAACATCGCCTTCTAAAAATGGGAAATTGACAATTTCAAAATCTAAGTCGTCACGTTAATCATAAATTTTGGTAGAAACAATATCATTAGAACTAGACAAATGCAAGTCTAAAAATGCGGCTTCGGTATCAGAGGTATTAGCTTTATTAAGTTGGAGCTCTAAAGGGTATATTTGACTTACCATATTGTCAAAAACATTATTAATGTTCAAAATATCGTCCAAATATCTAGATGTAGTGTTAAAAGCACCAATAACACCAGCCTGCTTACCACCAGAAACAGGCATCATAAAGAAGTCCCTCTCATAACAAAACAGTAATGAATCGGCAAGCAGGGGAGCACAATTAGTACCAATAGGAATCCCAACTACTTGTCTATACAACTTGGTGCCAAATCGAATAAAAATGTTGTCCAACAAAAAGGTCAGCGCATCACATACATTTGACAATACCATGCATGATATTGTTTAGGTTTCTTCTAAGTAAAAAATGCCATATTAAGCCACAGTGGGCACAGCCAAAAAAGCACCAGACACCAACCCACCAATGAAAACTTTAGGTCTTGGTCGTCATTGAGTCTGAGGCCTGATCTTCCGTCGTGCAATTAAAATTGAAACCTTGGCAAACCATGGTTGGTGCTATAACCAAGCATGCAGACGGCTGCATGACATCAATGCTATATTCTACGTTTTTATTTTTGAATTGATCAAGACTTGTCGCACCGTCCAGATATCCGTTTATTATTATCTCCAAACGCAGAGCGAACTGCAACCAATTCGTTGTAAACGTGGTTTTAAGAAACATTTCCCTCTATAGCTGTATATGAAAGACTAACCTATAAGAGCCACGGCATGAAATTTCCAACAATGTGTAATGTGCGACCAGCAAAGGCACAGACCAGCCTGCGCATACGCACAGTCTGATCAGAGCCTTTGCGGGTCGCTT
Organism: Loripinus fragilis; assembly: GCA_964019695.1. NCBI lineage: Eukaryota > Metazoa > Mollusca > Bivalvia > Lucinida > Lucinidae > Loripinus > Loripinus fragilis. The sequence continues at coordinate 639,557 of CAXHUL010000381.1, forward strand.
GAATATTCTATGATTATTAAGCTACTGACTGAACAGCATTTGGAGTTTCTAAGCACATGCTCGTCCGAGTCTACACTTGTCAAAATGCCACATTGTTGGAAATCACATGTCACGGCTCATAATTTGATAAAAATTGTCCGCATCCGCATGGTCCTAGCGATTATAAAGCGAATTGATAGATTATGTCTCTGTGAGGGGCCTGAACAGAGATAATAGTAATATAACAGATTTATAATTTCTGTTTTTTATAGCAAACGAATCTAGGTAGAAAGTTTGGTGCCATTAAAATGAGCCGCAGCGTGAGATTTCCAACAATTTGACACTTTGACAAGTGTAGTCTCAGACGAGCCTCTGTAGCCTTCTACTGTAGCTTAGAAACTCCAAATGGTCACGGGGGTAATACCAATTTCGCTATATTTGCTGGCGACCGGGACGGTACTGCGTAAAGCTGCTATCGACCGAGGAGTACAGCTTGCGACCGGTCGGTACGGCTGTCGACAGATAAACAAACCATCAAATTCGACGGTAAGTGTGCTAATTTAGTGTGTGTTCCTACATTTTGGTGTTTAAACCGTTTCTTGGATAGCTTGCTATTGTTTTAAATGATTTGCAGGCCTGACTATTAGCCTGTTTTAACGCTGGGCGTACTTCAACGGATATTCACCAAAAACTAAATAAAATCAGTATTCCCAAGAAAATTTGCAAATCGAGGCGATATGATGCAGATATATCATAAACTTACATGATTACCTTTAATCTGTGAATGTGCATGTTGTTATATGCCTCTGTGGTATTTTTATATTTTTTGTGATACTGCTGTCGACCAACAGTAAATTTGCTGGGTACGGTTGTCGCCGTTTACTTGATACGGATGTCGACGATTCAACGAGAATGTAAATAGATTTCGTTGCTGGAAAATTAACAGTTTAACATTGAAGAATCTAACTTTCTGCGTCATTAAGTTTGTGGTCATGTTTTAGGACCCTGTCAACAGTTTTTAGTCATACTTGGACCATTTCCAGTCTTCCTGGGTTGAACTAGCACTAAACAGCTGTTATAGTGTCTGGCTCAAGGAAATAGCTCACTGTCTCTGACGACTCTCGAACTATCTACCATTCGATCCCCAGTCCAACGCTGTACCAATCTGAGCCGCCACTGTGATTGGTACGAGCCGTTTGACTTAACATATTGGACTACAGCTGGTAAGGAACTACTAATATGCATAATCAGTCATGTGTTTTCTAGTTTTGCAATTATACTGACGAGGAAGAGAGAGATGGTTGCTTTGGTTAATTGTCTTCCCTATGCCATGTGACTGTGTTCTGCGGCTCTTCCTCGTGTAGCTGTGGGTTAGTCTGCATTGTATGATTGTGGTATTTCCTGACCATGCTCACTTACTTCTGCATGTTAAATGTAAAGCGGAAAACGGCAGTTTTTGCATATAAGTACAGCAAATGTTTAGACGTGTGTGCATTTGCACATTCTCATCCGAAATTGCTGGAAGCGCAATGGCTCAGTGGTTATGTGCATGTCTAGAGACTGAAGGGCTGCGGGTTCGAGCCTCACTGGCGTTGTTTCCTTGAGCAAGTCACATTAATCCTTGATTAGTAGTGGTTCAACCAAAGAAGACCCGTCCGGACATAACTGAAAAAGTGTTGAATCAAATCAAACAAATAAACAGAAACTTCTGCCAATGTGACCAGTGTTCAGACATTTTGTTAAGACTGCGCAGCATAAAATTAATTTTCTTATTTCTCGATCGAAATATTTACTGTGGGTACTCAAAAGAACCGTCTCAATGAGACAGTTATTTAGAGCACCAACGTATGTTTAAACAGGTAGATAATATTTTACTCTCCAAAAATTGTTTATCTAAACCTGCCTGTTCGGGCTGAACATGCGAAAATAGAGACGCTGAATGACCCTTTTCTTGGTTAGTGCCTGATATATGCTGCAAAGCCTCTATAAACCGTAATATTCTCGCGGTTATCCCATTTCCTGTTGACTTTCTGAGTATATACCGGTGATTACCAAGCAGGCACATAACCTTGACTCAACATTGATTCAATGTATAGGGTTGAATCAATGTTGATTCTATGTTGAGTCAGCGATGTGTGCCTGCTAGGCAGATCAGCAAGTGCGGATCCTGGATTTCCTGATAGGGGTTCAAATTTTCATAGAGGGGGAGGGGGATTCGTTAACTTTACCTGATAGTTTTTCAGAAAATTCTTCATGAAAATGAAATAATTTTAGTTCAAATCGCACCCCCTGAATCCCCCTGGACCCGCCATTGATCAGACGAGTCTATGTTATGGTAAAGCACGCAGAGGGGGAGGGCGTAGGGGGGTCTGATATATTTTTGTGGGGGGATAAGGGGGCAAATTTTGTGTTTAGGGTGATGGGGGTGATTACCTCTGATAGGAAGCATTTTTTCAAATACCGATCCTTTGTGTATTGCGCCTACGCAGGTATGTGTGTGTGTGTGTGGGGGGGGGGGGGGGGGAGAGTAAAATTGGGCTTCTTCTTTTTGGGTCATTTTAGGATTTTTGGTGGTATCGCTACAATTTGAACCAGTAGATGCAAGGGTCCTGGTAGAGCATCCTGTCCCACGCTGCCCGAGTTGTACGCCCGTGCTTTTTGGTGTACCACGTCAATTCCCCCCCCCCCCTCCCCCGATAAGTACTTTATAATAATACCTTGTGAAACTAACATTTTCTCGTGCCATGGAGATATTCTTAATTCGCTATTGGAATATTTTCATCACAGTGACGTCAGAACAGAGTTTCTTCACTAAGACAGCTTCGAACACCATTGAAGTAGATCTATTTTGATAAGTTTTATATGTTTCTATTACATTTTTAGCTCTTTCTTAATGTAATTTTGCACCCTTGATTTGTTTCATGTTGGCCAGTATTCCTACATTTGGTTGACCAACATGGTAGCCAAGTGAGTCACCGAAAATCCAGGGATGTGCACAACTAGTGCTTTAACTTGAAAAGACACAGAACAGAACAGAACCGAAATATAATTAGACGTAAACTATACAGTTTCAAGCCTAGCCTATTATTTTAACAATAGACACAATTTACGGGAAGATGTCAAATCAGTCAAGCTTTATAATAAGAAGAAGGATAACAAACATGTACATGAACAATGGTCTTGGAATGAGAATTATTTTAACGCAAATCAATCTAATCAGTCCTAATTTACAAGGATAGTTGTCTACGCCCAGTGGCTGGGATACTATCGAAGTTTGGCTCGTTTGCATGTAACTGGAAGTGTGACGCGTGTGGTATTGTCACATTTGTGACTGCTTATAGGAACGCCTCTTGTCAAAACACTATGAATATGAATGTGAATAAAGGCTAATCTTGATTTTTGACATCTACTTTTCTTTTGAAATCAGCCTAGACCTCTGATTTACTTTACTGGCCTGAGTTGGTTTAAAAAACAACAACAACAAATAAAAACAAAAAAAAGCGCAGGTGTTGTCACCAACGCGTAAGTCACCACGTACCTATACACCATTTTGGCAATTTTTGTTACCATAGCAACCACACCACAATCAATTTTATGTGACGTCAAAAATGACGTGCATATCCAGCACCTGTTCACATACCACGTTTCACCAAGCTAGCTTTTATCTGGGATAAGTTTGTTTTCGCAACAATTTGACTATTTCTGTTATCATAGTAAACGCAATGTTCTTGCAACGGCGAAAAAATAACGTTAATAATTAGCATATTGCCACTTAATCAGATACCAAGTTTCATGAAGCAAGTTTGAATAGTTTTTTTTTTAGTTATGTCAGGTTCTAGATTGCAGCGGACAGACAGATGAACGGACGGACAGTGAGCAGGTATACCTATAGTCCCTACCAGAGTAAACAGCGGAAGGAGTCTTACCATTGAGACCACCGGGTAGCTAGGAGAGCAGCTTAGCTGGTTAAATCACTTAACCATGCCCCTGCCTGTCTGTCTGTGTTTCTCTCTATCACAAACCATTTTGCCCGACTCGTTCCAATGTCAAAACGTTCGGAATGGTCGAATACAAATAAAGAAAGTGGTTGGGATTTTGGATCATCGGTGTAGTTCAGGTTCTAAGAGGTCCTGGCTAGCCTGTCTGCATTGATGAATGTATGTCTGTCTGTCATAAACCAATGTTGCCCTTGCTCAAGACAATAACAATTTGTATAAGCTTTGCGTAGGCCATTTTTTTTGTAAAAGCTGATACTTATAGGTGGGTATATCAAAAGTTCCGTTATACCGCAAAAGAAATTTCTCTTAAAATGTCATGCGCGGATCCAGAAACGTTTGTCTGGAGAGCGGGCTATTATCGGCCCTACAGCGGTTTTGCCATTGCGTTTCGCTGGCCGGCCGATTGTGGGCCCCCAGGGGGTTTGGGGATCTGGGGAGAATTGCTATTTATTTTCAGGGATCTGAGGAGCACTGGCAATTATTTTAGGGGAGCTGGGGAGCAAGCTCATAGTTTTGGGGATCTAGGGAGCCCTGCCAAAAAGCAAAAAATAGAGGAAAAGCCTCCATTTTGTTTGATTATTAAATAGCCCCCCAGAACCCCCCTTTTAAGTTCTAAATCTAATCGTCTTCGTATGGCATGCACATCTACGTGGATCTGAGAGAAAAATATGGCAATTAAGTTCTGTTGTTGTTGATTTAGTAATTTAAAAGTGTTGATTTTTAGAATGGTAATCACATACTTTGGAACGCCCAGATTGCACCAGACGGTATGGTTTTTATCAAATTTTCCCGGGGGAGCATGCCCCCAGACCCCCTAGCATAAGTGTGCCTCTTTATTGTTACAGGGCTACATATGCACCTGCTATGTAATCCTCTCTTTAGACATTAGCTCTTTTTTATAAAAGAAATATTAAGGATACTGATCAGATACTTATTTGATGAAAATAAACTTAAACAAGCGTATATGGACTGATAGCAATTATTGTAGCGAAGACTTTTTATGGTTACAAAAATAAATACTAAATCGCTTTATCAACAAATATCTAGTTTAAGCTGTTGGAAAAATCAGCCCTTTCTTGCCCCCAACCAGAAAAACAAATGGTCTGTCTCTTATTCAAAAAAATCAAAAGCATTCCTCCATACCTACTCTGCTAGGTACAGCAACAGCATTTTAAGGATGGCCTCATACTTCAAGCCATATTTCGTGAATTACATGTCGTGTATTCCATGGCTAAGCCCTGTCTTTACATGTATAAGGCAAAATGTTAAGTGCGCTCTTGTATAGCTTCATAGTTTAAAAAGTATGTGATTTTAGTCCTACGGAAAGAAAAATACATTTTAGGGAGAATTGACTTACATTTTGGGGGATTTGGGGAGAAGCTGAACTACCTTTAGGGATTTGTTGGGGAGCAAGGCAAAATACTTTTAGGGAGCAGAGGAAAATATTTTCAGGGATCTGGGGAGATCAATGCATTATTTTCAGGGATCAAGGGAGCACAGACCCCCCCTGGGGGGCCTCGATTGTGGCCCAACATTAAATGCTGACTTCGTAGCTTTGCGAGTTTTAGTGGGCTCCGAACCAGTATTGCTAAGGAATCCTATAGTATTGTGATTTCCCATGGGTCCGCACCCCTCCCCCTCTGGAAGCGGGCATGAATGTACAGCAACCCCGAGAATTTTACTCTTATAGACGACATCCCTAGCATGTGACATAGTAGCACAAACAAATCACATGTGTCCAATATATACGGATCAAGAGGAGGGGAATGGGGTTCCGGACACCCTACATACACAGACAAACACACGCACATGCGCGCGCGTCTTGGCAGATCACAGGGATGTAGGTTTGCTTAGGAATACAGGTATTGACCCCCTCCCCCCCCCCCCCCCCCCCCCCCCGACAATTCAAAAAGCTGTCCAACCAGCATTCTTCCGTCCGCCAGCAAAACACCTGGTCCCCTCCCATTGAAGCAACAATTTGGATTCAGATTTCCAACAATGGGGTTTGTACGACCAGCAAAGGCTCAGCCCCGCCTGTGCATATGCGCAGACTGATCAGAGCCTTTGCTAGTCGCTTGAGTATTCTATTACTGTTAAGCTACAGACAGAACATCATTTGGAATTTCTAAGCTTAAAATGAGGCTGCACAGGAAGGATTGTCTGAGTCTACACTTGTCAAAATGCCACATTGTTGGAAATCACATGCCACGGCTCATATGCTGTTGGTACTCAAAATAACCGTCTCATTGAGACGCTTGTTTTGAGCACCAAAACGTATGTTAAAACTGATGGATTAGAAAATGTTTTCAATTTTACGCTCAAAGTCTATCTTAACCTATGAGTTCCTGCTGTGTGGATTTAAATATATGGGAGAGATGGAATGTAGTTATTATTTGTGAATATTGCGCCTTTTAGATACCAATCCGCATAAAACCTACAATTTTGTTCGTTGCTGCTAGTGGAAACTGCCTGAAAAAACAAATTTCAGTTATAGCCATAGAATAAATCGTGTATTTTAAGCCCAGTGCGTGATAGATATTTTTCATATCTCGTCGACAGCCGTATCATTCAGAATCTAAAATCCTCGACAGCCGTATCACTGGTAGTTGACAGCCGTATCATGGCATTTTTCTAGGGTCCATAAAATCTCCTATAGTGCAAAAAATATGTCATTCGCACTTGATTGAAGAAGCTCAAATGGCAAATAACATATATAGAGCGTTTCGTTGTTTTTGCATCATTCCTAATACGTAAATTTAATGATAATCTATGAAAACTGGATTTTTCGAGAGAACCTGTAATTTATAGTGTATTTCTAAGTCACAAACTCTAAATAACTAATCAGACAAATAGCACATTTCCTCTTGAAAAAACTCTTTAGCGTGTGTAGACGATAAAACATACGCTATGACCCCTCCAGAAGCGTTCAACTCGTGACCCCCCTATACCGACAGCCGTACCGACCGGTCGCAAGCCGTACTCCTCGGTCGATTGCAGCTTTACGCTGTACCGTCCCGGTCGCTAGCAAAAATAGCAAAATTGGTATTACCCCCGTGATGGTGTTCAGTCAGTAGCTTAACAATCATAGAATACTCAAGCGACTAGTAAAGGCTCTGATCAGACTGCGCGTATGCGCAGGCTGATCTGAGGCTTAGCTGGTCGCACAAACTACATTGTTGGAAATCTCATGCACTGGCTCAAATGTATTTACTTCCCCGTCGCCTAGACTGCTGTCCATTCTTAGGCGGTTGTTCGATTGTTGTTGATTCAATGTTTATCAGTCACCCCTTGTTTCAACATAGCCTAATAAACGTTTCCTATCTCACGGCATGTTACCTTTATCAGGTCATGATGACGTTGCACTTTTTGAATGACGTCGCCAATGACTCTGAATCAACACAAAAATAAAAAATTACGTCATAATCGTAAGTTTGAAGAGTGTTCAATAATGGGTAAACTGATAAATAGAATACCAGGTTCGCGTCTTTTGATATCAAGTTTACCAGGCTCGGCTTTGAGAACGCACGTTGAATCGCTCGGCAAGCCTCGCGATGTCAACAAGCGTTCTCAAAGCCTTGCCTGGTAAACTTGATATCAAAAGACACTCACCTAGTATTCTCTATTTATTGTTGCTTTCAGTGCTTGTTGGGCTCTGTGTTTGTTCCTCTTTTTGCGAAAAATCCCCAGACGAGAAGAAAGCATGCATGCAAAGATATATCTGTTTTACAACCCATTAAGCTTGCGTCATAGTTATAATGCAGAAGATATCATACAATAGAATGCGCAGGGGCTCAGTTGGTTGTATAGTGTTAGACTCAACACTAAGGGGTCACTGTGTTGTGGCCTTGAGCGAGACACTTTATTCTCTACTAAGTACTGGTTCAATGGTAACTTTGACGACATGACTGAAAAATTGTTCACTTGGACAAAGAAACACACAAACAAATAGACGTCCATATTACATCCCTCCAATTTACTTCAGTAGTCCCAGTTGATTTTTTTAAATAAAAAGGAGCCAGATTTTACCAATAATAATAAGTAGGATAGAAAGGCATTTTCTTACAGTGTAAGCAGAGACCAGCCTGCAATTTTATCAGCGTTTAGCCTGCAATCCCAATCTTGCATTTACTTTCCTCGCCAGGTAGTCAAAGGATTTACCCGAGTTTAAGGATAAATGTGGAATAATGCCAATACCTCTGATACCGAAGCCGCATTTTTGGAACTCGGGATCTGTACAATATCAGCTATTCTAGAGAGTTATATCTGTTTTCAAAATTTCTACACTTTGAAGAAATAGTTCGTGTTAAAATGGCTGTTTGCTTTGAAATGATAGTGAGTGAAACCTAAACCACAGTGCAGTTATTCAAAAATATGTCTTTTGTTGCCGATTTTCATTCAAAAGTTGAACTTTTACTGAGTTAATGGTGGTTTTGCGAACTGGGAAGCTCCTGTGTCACTTTTTAACGGTTATTCGGTCATTTCAGGAACAGCAACTCTTATTGAATTGTTTTCTATGAATGGACACTGCATACCAGCGTGATGCGTGTATGAATGTCGCTGTTAATCAGGTCAACCACGCCTCGTAGTGTATTCCAATGAATGGAAATAAGACGTTTCATGATAAAACCTGCCTTTCAGAATTTTAAAAGACTGTGTACTCTGTTTAATACAGGGGCTATAGTTAGTTCTCAGAAATTTGATGTCGCAAGTTGAGCTATCATACCTTACATGTATAACCAACAGCAGTGTGCACATGCTGGTCATTGCATAAGGATATATCTCAGTCACGCATACATGTCATAAACTGAATGACCTGACGCTTTCACATCGTTCCTTGATTAGATTTCTTGTAAATGTTATATTAATGGGCCAGCTCATTTAATTTATCACACCCTTTAAACATGAAAGCGCAGCCATCCACTATATTTCGGTCTCTGTATTCTTCCTGCGTGTACGCTGTTCATATAAACATAAATGCGGCAGATACCGTAATGCATTTAACATGCGTGAAGTAATCATGCATGCACAGCCATCAAGTGGGTCTATGCACCTAATTTTCGGCCCATATGTTCGTCCAAATGGTGCCTGCTTAAGTCGTCTGCTGCACATAGTTGATAACTTTATTGCTTATGTTAGTACAGAGGCAAACTCCAAGTTAAAAGTGTTTAATAGAGTCGGATCTGGAATGCTCTCTTTAGAGTACATATTTTTGTCCACAACATTATTTGCCCGATTGTTGTTAGTTATTTCCCTGTAAGTGTTCTTGCTAGTATGCACGCGTGTGCAGTCTGTTCTTGAGCTTTCGGTACTCGGCCTGGGTAGTGTTTAATGCAGACGGATCTTTGGAAATTTATATAAAAAATAAATAAATAAAAGAAAGTCAGCACCTATTTGTGTACGCAATAATTATTTCAGAAAAGAGCTCAGTTTGTACTAGTGAACGCTCTTGCGAGAATGCGCGCATGTACGATTTCGTGGAAAAATCAATGCAGTCGGAACTTTGGCAAGTTTATAAAACAATCAGATCCTACGACCCACCCTAAAACCAGGCCGAAAACGACCCAGCCGAAACTACCCACGGCCGGTAACCTATGTTTAATGAATGTGCTACATCCGCTTTCCAGCGTCAAGGCAGTGACCGATATATAGGTCACTGGTCATTGCTACCACGTCGTGCAACAGAACCCATAGCGGCTTCTTTGATCTTAAACATTGCTATCAGCGAGCCACTGCTGATAACATAAGCAGAAAGTTTGGTCCCAGATCTGGTCCGACAAAGAGTTTAAAATTGATCAAACCTGAAGGTTTTCTTGATTTCTTTTATCATACATTTAAATCTACATGTAAAAACAAGGGCGCCGATGGGACTACGCGGGCGCTCAAGGTGGTCCCTGCTTTTAACAAAGTCGGGGTTCTAGCGGCTCTAAACATTATATAGGCGTCTGGTAAATAAAGCAAATTTCGATAATCTCAAGGTCTATTCTGTTTTCAAATACAGAGCCAAAAACCATGCTCTATAAGTTCCTTACATGCGTATATGAGCAGTTAAAGGCCTCAACTTAAACGGTAAGATTTGCCTTATGCGATTCTGTCTTATAAGACTCCTTCTTTGAATAAAATACCTGGAGATAGTTTCATCACGGAGGGAGGTTTCATTGTTGTTTATGTAAAAATGGTTGATTGATTGAGTGAATAATTGATTGATTGTGTTTGTGTACATCATTCGGTTTGTTGATACATGTACTCACATGTAGCTTGTGATGTAATGAAAGAACGAACTCTTTATCTGCTAAAGCCGAGTTCATTGATATGGCACTTAATGCCATATCTTTTCTTGTTAGACTTGCATTTGTCAATTTCTAATAATATTGTTTCTACCAAAATTTATGATAAACGTGACGACTTTGATTTTAAAATTGTCAATTTCCCATTTTTAGATGGTGATGTTCCTCGTTCTACATCATATGGAGTCTTTATCTCTCAACTCATTCGTTTTGCTAGAGCATCTAGCTATGTTGCTGACTTAAACACTCGAAATAAATTGTTAACTCAGAAACTTCTTAAACAAGGCTATCAGTATCATAAACTCCGCAAAACATTTTCAAAATTTTATAGACGATACTATGATTTGATTTCTAAGTAAGTAAGGTTGCAATTCCAAGTTGGACTTAAATCTCTCTTGCGCCAAGGACTTTAGGAACCTGATTTCTATGGTGACTTGGTGTATAAATTAAAGAAGATTGTTGGCTCTAATATTTTTTCAGCGCAGTTCATTAAAATAATTTCCCATTATAAAAAGATTGGCTATAACATTAATGTATTGCAACAGACTGCATGCTTGGTGGTCAATCCAATCACAGTTGGCAGCTTTGCTTTCCTATTTAATTGCACGCAGGTGGGTCGGACTTCAGACTCTATGATGGTTCCGACTTAAAGACTAATCTATTGGAAACTGATGCTTTGGCTGTTTGCCTGGCTCACCGGGGTTTACCTGTTGGATTTCTTTGGCTCCGGTATAATCAGTTTTATTTACTGTTGAGTCCTTATCTTTGCTTTATCTCCTTGTTATATCTTGATTTATATGATTTAGGAGATGATGCATTGATAAGTTAGGGGTCTTTCATGCAAACCAAATATCTATGTGTCTTGATCCACATCTGAATTAAGGGTAAGATTGGCGCCGTTAAACCGGTTAAAGCCCTCCAGTAAAATATTATACTGACCGTTCAAAGGCGGTACTCATTTTGTGGATCTTTTATGTTTTTGTTCTGTCTTGTGTTTGATATGTCTTTGTGCACGTCTGTTTATATTTGCTTCGTGGTCACCTGCTGGGAAAGGGCTGACCTCTTGGCTCTCGTTTGTGGTGTCTAACTGTGAGTTTGTCACTTTCCCATTGGTATCCTGGGTCAGGTGTGGTACTTGATTGTATCGATTCCTGATCTTTGCACCCTTTTTTACTTTGATTTTAGGGTTAAATAGAGGATCTAACATGAGTGCTCCTGTTTTATATGCTCAGCACTTTACCTCCTTTCCTCAACTAGTTTAACCCTTAAAACGCCACCTATACTTTGCAGCAGCCGATTTCAAATGTTGCCGCTTTTTCAACAATAACACATAAGGCCTGATATTTCATGAGAATCGTGTGCTGGCGCTGGCAAACGATTCTCATGTAATAGCATATTTTATTTTCTTGAAAATTGGGAAAGGTGTCGCAAAATTTGTCGTCTGTTGCAGTCGTGATTCGCGCTTAAGTGTTAATAAATTCAATAATATAAGAGCACGAATGTTAGATTATACGTATTTTCATATGGCATTAAGATTACTTTGAAAAATCATGTCTGCGTAAAAAAATAAGATTTTGCCATTATGTACGCAACGCTGTTATGAACTTTATTTCATAACGTTACCAAAATCTGTAAACCGCTAGTGGTTTATGTCGGTATTTCACTCCAAGACGCAATGCCATGTGATAATACGTATAATTAGTCTAATTGTAAGGAAATTCGATGTATCAATATAATAGTAATGGATGCCACTCCGGGGATGCCATTTCTGGGGACAATGACTGAAAATACTAAGTTCATTTCAGGCTTAAAATTACCTGTCCCCAGAGCGGCGTCCATTTAAAATACTTGCACCAATGTGCAATAAAATTAAATAAAATAAATTGTCCAGTTAAAATACTTGCACCAATGTGCAATAATGTTTATTTCTACTTTTTCTTTTAGTATATTATTTTATTTTATTTTTCGTAGAGAACATTTTACATGAAATATTTGACTTTTTGAATTATCATAATTTATAGACTATTTATTTATCAAGGACATTTTTATTGAATATTCAATTTCATTGCTTCATGACATTTCTTTTTCTAAAATAAATACCAATGTTTTATCAGAAATCAACTAAACCCCTTAAGGGACCTCTTTGTTATGAAAATCTGGGAGTTCATAATCCCCTCATTATGGCAGGCCTTTGATCTGTCATTAGTTAGTGGTGTACCACTTTAAGGGTATAAAATATAGGCATTAATTTAAACTCCACCACTGAAGCTACACAAGCGCGCGCTCGTTTGCGGTGTCTAGCTGCGAGTTTGTTACCATCCTCGGTAACCCAGGCGTAACCCATTTCGTTACACCGCATTCATCACGAAAGGAGTGAAACGGAATGCTTCACCCCTGGGTAAACGAGGATGGTTTGTTACTTTCCCATTGGTATCCTGGGTCAGGTGTGGTACTTGATTGTATCGATTCCTGATCTTTGCACCCTTACTTACTTACATATATGCAATAATTAATATCTTTTATATAAGAAAAGAAAGAGAAAACCAGTCTTCGGGGTTTGGGACAAGGCACGACTAAATCCAGCCCACGAAGCCACAGAGACTATCTAGAATATTGAAATTCAGGCAGTTTAGTTCTCATACCATCCAGACAGCAAATAGTAAAGGCGCTGATCAGACTGTGTATATGTGCAGCTGGTCTGCTCATTTGATGTTCGCCTACAACAGTCAGGTTTCCGCAAAGAGGCCATACAGGAATGAGAAAGATAAACAAGAATTCCAAGAATCAGATGTGTCGCCTTGCAAAGCCGAAATCATGGTTGGCAAAAACGTCAAATTTATATCCCATGACAAGGGTTGTTTTAGACAAACGTGTAATTTACAAAACAAAAATCCCATTTCTCCAACTCCTAAGTTCACGTTGGGTATCATACAGATCATAATTAAAAGCATGTCAACTATTGTTAGGCTTAGTTCAATAAAAATATACTTTTCTGTACAAGGAGTTGTCCTGTTAATTCGTAAAATCTCCCTAACAGTCATTTGTAAAAATCACACTTTCAAACTGTGATTTTTTTTCAACAATGGACATACATATAAATTGTTCAAAAACATTATTTATCATATGACGTCGCGTCTGGGAGTGAAATAACGCCATGCAATAAAATCAGTAAACAACTAGTGGTTTATCGATTTTCGGGAAACGCTATGACGTCCATAACAACGTTGCGTACATATGACAAAATTATAACGTTTTTACGGCAGAAATGAGATTTCAAAGTAATCTTAATGTCATATGATAAATAGAATCTAAGGTTCGTGCTCATGTATTATTGAATTTATTAAACTCGTTGCGAAAAAGAGATAAAATGCTCGGCAAGCCTCGCATTTTATCTCTTTTCCCCAACTCGTTTAATAAATTCAATAAAACATTGAATTTATTAAACTCGTTGCGAAAAAGGGATAAAATGCTCGGCAAGCCTCGCATTTTATCTCTTTTCCCCAACTCGTTTAATAAATTCAATAAAACATGAGCACTCATGTAAGATCCTCCACTGAACCGAGGTCAAATGGGAAATAAATACTGCTTAACATAACTACTCCGAAAATTGTATTTTTATACTATATCAGTCGAAGGGTTAAAACAGCATGTTCTTAATTGATTCCACGATTGTGTTTTACCATCAAATAATGTAAAATAGATTTATCTAACATTATCTGATTCGACATGTCTGATCAGTAAACCCGCGAACTACTTAAGCGTGCAAAATGCAGTTAAAACTTCTGATTGATAATAGACAGATCGGGATGCTTCAATTTTTTTCGTATAAAAGTATGTTCTCCACCTTGACCCAGCATACCATTTAAAGGATTAGCTGGGTCAAGGTGGAGAACATTCTTTTATACGAAAAAATGAAGCATCACCGTTTGTCTATTTACAGTGGGGATTATTAACTGCATTTTACACGCTTAAATCGTGCACAATAATGCTGATCAGACAGATCGAATCAGACATTGTAAGACGAATCTAGTTTACATACTTGGATGGTAAAACACAGTTATGTTATTGATAAAAACAACTTACTTTTAGCCATTCAACTGATATGGTATCAAAATACAATTTTGGAGTTGTAAAGTTAAACCATATGTATCTCCCATTTGCCCCTGGTTAGAAATCATTTAATCATTATGTTTTTGAATAGTTTATATGTATGTTCTTTCATAGTCACGAAAATTATTGCAAAAATTACAGTTTGAAAATTTGACTTTCTCACAAATGAATTTTAGGGAGATTTCACGCCTTAACAGGACACCTCCCTTCAATATTTGACCTTTCAACCCGACCCAGTGGTCAGGGATGTGTGTAAAGTCAAACTTTTTGTTTGCATGTTGGTCTTTACTTCTTTTACTTTTATTTGATATGCAACATGGCCACATTCAGAAAAATGACATTTTGACCCCACAGATCGATGGTGTGTGTAAATACAGAATATATGCTTGCATGGTGCTCTATGCTCCATTCCCTTTAATTTGATATGTAATATGACTACTTTCAGAAAAAACATGTTTTTACATTTTACCCCACCCAGGGGCCAAAGGTGTGTGTAAGGACAGAAAACGTGCCTGTATGATGCTCTAAGATTCATTCCCTTTTATTTGACTACTTTCAGAAAAAATGTTTTGACCTTTTGGCCCACAACAGGGGCGAGTGTGTGTGTTAGGACAGAATATGTACTTGCATGGTACCTTATGCCCAATTCCCTTTAATTTGAAAACATGACTATTTGCAGAAAACATGTTTTGACCTTTTGATCTAACCCTGAGGTCGAGGTTGTGTCTACAGGCAAAATATTACTACCATGTTGCTACATGCGTCATTCCCTTTCATTCGATATGCAACATGACCATATTCTAAAAAAGTTGAATTTTGGCCTCAGCCCCACCACTTAGTTCACCCAGGTAGCAAGACCAAGGCCTTCAAACTAAAATCCCATTTAATATGTTTCATATGTATTGTATCTCTGCTTGTATGCAAAATGTCGGTAGAAAATATTGGTAGCTGGTTTAGTTATTGCAAAATTGATATATTGGACCTTTGATCCCGCCTAAGGGGACAGGGCGTTTGTGTAAAGTTTTGTCACTGTCATGCTTATCTACAGGCACAGGGCAATCAAGGCCTATAGTGAGGAGTAGGAGTTGTAAGATTGAATAGCTTTGGGGAAATGTGAAATTTATTACAAATAAAAGACAATATAACTTTGGTATAAAAGTTGTTGAGTGGAAACCGATATTAGCCAAAAACAAAGTATAAAAGGGCCATAACTCGATAAAAATTTGCTGATGATCTCCAAATTTGATCTGTACTTAATGATATTTTACCCTTCTGTAAACTTTGAATGAAATTGATGCACCGCTTCAGAGGTTATTGATCGGAAGCAAAAAGTATGACAACGCGGACGACGACGACGTAGACACAGAGACACCGACGTCGACGGAGTCATGATCCCTGTGTGTTAGCCATGCTGCACAGTCGACACACAAACATGCGCGTACATTAAACAATACATCACAATTAGGGTACTTAATATTAATGATAACATGCAAACGTGGATATTTAGGTATGCATAATAATATCATTCAAAAACACTTGCTTTGGCTGTCCTCAGTTATAATAGTCAAACTTCTACCTTAAGGCGGTCAAAGATCAAGAAGAAACCATCCAAAACAAGTATATTAGGAACAAATGATGATTACTTCCATTCTGTGATTTCATGATATAAAACATAAATTTTGTGTTACATTGTACTTTGTTTAATCGAAAGTAGATCTAATCGTGACAGTATTTGGGTCAAATTTTGCCACTTACTTGTCTGCGAATGTCATATTTTACGGAGATCAAATGGGCATCGACGCGACAAATATGTTCTTAAAAGGATATCCTTTGGAAGCAAAGAATGCACCAAAGAACAGAAACTAGAGTGTGCATATTTTTTGGGCCAGAGTAGCTAATTTCGGCCATTTAGGCCCCATCAGTGACCTGTTAATAGTTTCAGAGTTCAACAATGCACCCCATGAACCCAAAGGACAGGAAAATAAAATCTACACTATAGTGAAGGGCAGGAAGACGTTCTACCGCCGCCACACAGTCCCAGTCATCAGCTGTAGTGAAGTCAAATATGTTCTTAAAAGGGTATCCTATGGAAGCAAAGAATGCACCAAAGAACTGAAACTAGAGTGTGCATATTTTCTGGGCCAGACTAGCTAGTTTCTGCCATTTAGGCCTCATCAGTGACCCTCTAATAGTTTCAAGGTTCAACAATGAATCCCATGATCCCAAAGGACATGAAAATAAAATCTACATTATAGTGAAGTGCAGGGAGACGTTTTACCGTCACCACACAGTCCAAGTCACCAGTTGTAGTGAAGTCAAATATGTTCTTAAAAGGGTATCCTCTGGAAGAAAAGAATACACCAAAGAACTGAAACTAGAGTGTGCATATTTTCTTGGCCAGACTAGCTGGTTTCGGCCTTTAGGCCTCATCTGTGACCCTCTAATAGTTTCAAAATTCAACAATAAAACCAATGATCCCAAAGGACAAGAAAATAAAATATATACAATAGTGAAAAGCAGTACCTGACTTTGGGGTTTCTGACAAAGCCAGCCTGATCCATTATTTTGATATAATATGTATTCTCCAGTCCACCCACCCTACTCTAAATTTTCCTGATCCCTCTCATGAAGGATGAACCTAACACTACAGTTGAGCCTGCTGAATCAGCCTCCTTTATATGAGCTCCACCTGCATAAGAGAGCAAGCCTGAACATCCCAATCTTTTTCACTATATATTGTCTCTGCATAAAACACCCCCCTCCATAAGCCAGCCAGCAGCCAGTAAAAAAATCCCAAAATGCTGATAACTCTCTATAAGACATCCACTTCGTACTTGCCAAAAGCCAAATTTTCAATAACCAAGGTGTTACTTGGCCAATTAATACTTAGAGTTACAAAAGAATCCAGTGGTGAATACACAAACACATGGTACCACTGAAATGCCCAGTCTATTCTTAACTGTAACAAAGACAGCAAACACAGTTTGCATGTTGGTGCGCTTTATTGTAGGTAAATGGAAGATCGTTGTAGACCTTGCCAAGATCAATTGTAAAAATGCTAGTAAAGGCCCTTCAAGTTACACTGCTTACTTAACTTTTAGATCTTCTCATTGCCTAAGTACCGGCTGTCCAACCAACAAAACGCAAAACTTTTTTGGCCAAAATATAGCTGTGATTTGAAACAGTGCAGTATACCCCTTGGCTATGACGTCGTACAAATCAACACAGCAAGATCTCTTGTTAGAATCTATACAAAACTTTGTGCGTTGCTCGCGTTTATAAAGCCGCCTTAGAACTTATTTTACACTACGTTTGATAATATCTGCCTATTCTCAGTCCGTGCATGACGACTGAGTAATAATATACTGCAAACCTTGGTTAATGCTAGTACCGACTAGACAAATATTCTGCTCTATACGATAAAACGAGCAGAATGTTAAGTCTATTATTGACTGTAACAAAGACGACAAACACAGTTTGCATGTTGGCGCGTTTAAGAACTACAAATGTTAGAAAGAGTGCAACAACATTTTGTAAAGATTCTTATTACATTATTATGTTCAGTTACATCACAATGCCTCACATAGACATAACCTCTATCATTCTTAACGTTTAGGCTACAAAATCTAACATATATTTGTGGTCATTTGACTTCCAGAGACCATGCTGCATACATGTGACATATATCATCAAATTTGTTACTGTTTGCTACCTTGCTTGCTCTGGTGCCACACTTTATAACAGGCTTAAAATACATTCTTTTGTTCTTGTATAATTAAGACTCATCTTTCTAATTTTATTTTTTGCACCCATTTTTAAAATTTAAAATAGGTTTTAATAAATATGAATCAGAATTTTATCTGTATACCAGTTAATTGATGAATAGCTTTTACATTGAAAACGAACATTCGTTGCTAAGGTAAACTTTATTTTCATCCCTAAATTTGTCATTTTTACTGTTCTTAATGTTTAACATTACGTGAGATTTTCAGAAACAAAGTTATTTGAATGTAAAATACTGTAGTTTTTTTTTAAAAATTGGAATAACCCACGTTAAAACAACAACTACTATAGCTAAATATGTAACAGTAAGTAATTCAGAGTTACCATCGTCTTAACGTTTAAAATGTTGTGATCTCGCTCTTATGGCAGGACCCGCAAGCTATCCCTGTGGGTCCACGAAAGTGTTAGTGGCAAAATAACGCTGTTGGAAATGTTCAGATCCAGTAAATGAGGGAAATTATTGAAACATTAATTAGAATGTCTTGTGAATAGCTATAACAGTTGTCCGCTCAAAAAATTGTACTTTTCTTGAAACACTCACTCTACATGTACTTATCTGTAGTTAGTTCTGCTTGCTTCTGAAAACAATCGATGTGTCGAGATATGTTCAGTAAGTCCCATTTGTATCGCTTTCTCAATTAACAGATGATGTTGTATGTTTCTGATTAACCCAGTACCTGCAACAAATGAAAACAAATAGCCATATTGTCAATATATATTATTCTTATTTACATTGCAATTGCTTATTTTTTTTTAAAAAAAAATATTGTTTGCATGCCCATTGCATATAATACTGTGTCTGATTTAAATGGCTGTTTCTTGGATTTCTTTTTTCCCAAAACGTCTAACCTTTTAGAATAAGATAAAAATGTGCAAACACTAAAGTACACACTGCCACGTCTATATATATTTTTGTTGGTCAATACACTTGGTATTAATCTTGTTGGCGGTACCACACACTTCACACCTGGCGAAGTAAGTAAGGGGGCAAAGATCAGGAATCGATACAATCAAGTACCACACCTGACCCAGGATACCAATTGGAAAGTGGTAAACTCACAATTATGCACCACAAATGCGAGCCAAGCGGTCAGCCCTTTTCTAGCAGGTGACCACAAGGCATAAATAAACAGACGCGCACAAAGGAATAACAAACACAAAAAGAAAAAGGATAAAAGATCCACAGAAGAAGGACCACCTTAGAACGGTCAGTAAAAAAATTTACTGGAGGGCTAAACCGGTTTCACGGCGCCAACCTCACCCTTAATTCAGACGTTGATCAAGACACATAGATATTTGGTTTGCATGAAAGACCTCAAACTTATCAATGCATTATCTCCCAGAACATATAAATCAAGATATAAAAAGGAGATAAAGCAAAGATAAGGACTCAAACACTGACCAAATAAACAGACATTTTTGATACTGGGAAGCCATCTGGAATTAACTTGTTTGCATCTACCCTCATTTGTTCATTAATATTTGCTCATGCCAACACTAACCTGTGAATTTTTGCAACTTTATGAAAAATAGCCCTTTAACTTGCATTTTCATCTTGATTTCCACTTCCAGGGAATTCTCCCTGTTTTTATCCGTTAACAGGTAAGTACCTTTATCCACTTCCGGGAAAATCTAAATTATTACTTGCTATTGGGTAAATACCTTTTTCCATTTCTGAGAAACTTCATGTTCCCACTTCCCGGAAAATGACAGGTGACCTTTTCATCAACTAATTTTTCGAGCAGTCTTTTATGAGGCAAGTTTGCTCTTCCCACATAAATATACTGCTCCGATGATATTTAATCTTACCTTTGGAAAAAACCCTCTGAAATTCCACTTCCAGGGAAATTGATTGCATCTGCAAATGTATTTAATTTTCTAATGTTGTCTCGCTACATATAACATTGCCCATGTCCATAGCCACAATAACCGTCAACGTTTTACGTTTGCAAATAATTCAACCTCAAATGCATTATTCTCTTTTAATACTTTGACCTTAGCTGTTTAACAACTTCACGTAAACAACTTACCCTTTTTCTATACATTTGTACAAATCTCGTTTTCATTCTAACACTCTCGAGTTACCTTTAACTGAACTGGTTGATAACATCTGTTCTACCGTGGATATATCGAATTTCGCTCTTATTCTGACACTTTTGCTCTAAGAATTGAAACTTCATTTCTTTGATAATCTTTTTAATTTTTTGGATATTGCCGTGTAACCAAAAAACCTACCTGTTTTCATGCAAACGAAATAAATGAACCATTTAACATGTAGCATCGATTTCAATGACAATTTTCTTCTCACAGAAGAAATCATATCTCCACTAAAGTAAAGAAAAAAGCAAAAGTCAGGAATAAGCTCTGCCTATGAACAAACTTAAATACAAGTTGCGTTATAGCTCTGATTCCGCATAAAACAGTCATTTTACAACTGTAGTTATTTTGTGACCTTTTTACCACCAGAACATCACTACTATTCTAAAACTTTGCAGAATCTTTCACCAGTGCTAGCCAATTTAAGAGGTAATAAATTCTGTACGCAACGTGCTTCCTTACCTTCATCTGATCATGAGGAAGTTGAGAACGTTCTTTTTTTCTGAGATATATCCATGTGGTTAACATAAGCTTCACGATTATCAAATGAACACCTGATATATGTACTTTTTTTTAACTGTTACCATATAAACTTGTAACTTCTTTTATTCTAAACCTAGATTTATACAAATTATTGCTCACGTTACGGCAATCTAGTACTAATATAGGCTTTGAGTCTTGATATATGCTACAATAAGAGGATTGATGACATGGGGCTGTGTTTCGACTTTCGAATCTACATTTCTAAGAAAATAACTTGTTGATCTCTGCTCATTTGTTTATGCATGTTATCAAAATGATATTACCGTTAGACCGCCTTGCATGACAGATTTAAAAAAAAATCATAATAAGCTCTCCCTAGCAAGAAGACGCAGTTTTAGACGCGACCAGTACAGTAGATAGACATATTGTAATACTCTTCTATAACTAACATAATGTACTGGTATGACCCTCATTGCTTCCATTTGTATTTAATCTTTTGGTATATTTTATGGGGATTTATCTGTACTTACTCTCTGCCAATCCGCTCTACCTTCATTATCGTCTTTCACGACTTCTGACTGATCTGTTTTACCAGCTTTTTTTATAGCACCACTTTCATATATTTCGAAAGGCTTTTTATCTGAAATGTCTATCTGATGTAACCAAGAAAAGCTGTTGTCTATTCTTATCTTATCATTGTGCTTTAAATAAGGACATTCAAATTTCCAATGCCGCCCTGGATTGTGCTCTTTTATTGCCATACTGACCCTCGTCATCATTAGCGACATCCTGTTATATTTACATTTCCACTGCGAGTCTTTGAATGAACCTCTACATTTGAGATGTGGTTCATGCCTTTATGAACAGATCGATTTAAGCCACACCCACATACGCGCCATTTGAGCGGGCAAACGTCAAGTCCATCCAATAACGTTGCTTGTTCACTGACGTTTGCGTGACGTTGAACACGTATCGCCATGACGAAAAGCGCGGAAGTTTGGCGTTTTGGCTATTCCAAACACTACGTTATGTCAGATTTAATTCAAAATATCTGGAAAACCAGCCAAGTTAGGTGAAAATTAAAGAATTGATACTTGACTGATAATATAAAGGAAGCGTCCTTTTACAGTTGACTGTCAATAGCCAAAAAACGTTAAAATGGCTATTTACAGTTGACTGTCAATAGCCAAAAAAACGTTAAAGTGGCTGTTTACAGTCAACTGTCAATAGTCAAAAAACGTTAAAATGGCTATTTACAGTTGACTGTCATTAGCCAAAAACGTTAAAATGGCTATTTACAGTTGACTGTAAATAGCCATTTTAACGTTTTTGGCTATTTACAGATTAATCAGATATTTCAATGATGTTGACTTAATATTCGAATACTCGATGAACATTTTCAAGTATAGATGAAAGATTTGTGTTTTTTGTGTTTTTTTTTTGGTAATGGAATTCTGCAGATGGTACATGGGCCATGTCCGTGAGTTTGGGGTGCTTGTCGCATGCGAAAAAAGAAATACAAACAGTACACAAACTTGTGCATTGCTATTCGCGCGCACAAGGCGATAAATGTTCACATAAAAAAGCCAAAGATTTTCAAAGAACTGAGTCACGTGAAAGGCAATCTGACTTTTTGCTCGTAAGTTTTTCAAGATAACCGATGATTATTTGCTTGGAAAGAGTCATTCCAACTTTGCGATCACCCTTTATCCATTCCGTATTACAACTTAGGTCTCTATACAACATTTCCTCATATTCAAATCAAAGTAGCTGGTTGTTTCACTTTAATTGTGATGTGGCCGGTCGTCATCTGTGTCTCTTCCTCGTGTTGCCTTGTGCTGTTGGTCTGCAACATGTGATTGTGGCATTTAGAACCAGATTTCTTTTTTGAAGCACATATTCCACAGTTTTTCAAACAAGAATGAAAAGTACATAACCGTATTTAATTGACTTACCATTTCATTTCTATTTTCATTTTGAACGTCTTCTTACCGAAACGCATAACCCCACGCTAGAAAACCTCTGTACTCGAACAGCGCAGTCATCGCGTTGTGGTCACAGTCGACGAGCGGATAAATGGCCTGTTTAGGTGCACCTTGCTGTTGAAAAAGGTAGTAAATTTCTGAAATTATTACTTTTGAGAGTATTTTTGCTGATTATTGTCACTAATATACCCAGCTTTGTATCTGCGTAACAATACGTGTGTGGGTTAAGCGATAGTCAATGCAGCGCCTTATTTATACAAAGAAGGTGATTTTTCTCAAAAAAAGGATGAATTATTTTTTTCGTTTATATTCTGAAATTTACGCTTACTTTAGATAGAACGCTAAATACCATGGCTTTAATGTGCAAAAGTTTGAAATCTGTGGGTAGAGCATTTTGAAAGTTATTCAAGTATTTAATACTATACGCACAGTTCTCTATATTGGGTGTTCTGGCCCAATGATCAGGTGCTCCTGTATGCAGTCGTCTGAATTAGATGAAAGAGAACTGTACGCATATGTCGCGGGTTGTCCATGCTATATTTAAGCCAGCACATGTGTTTTGGGGGTACCTGTTGCATAAGTTCGCCCAACGAAAACCCAAGCAAGCCTGTGCAGAATCGCATTAGCCTTTGTTACTAATATACACAAAGTATGGATGAAGATGAAGACTCGAAACAAATTTGGACCTCTAGTCCAACTAGATGCGTCGAAAGTCTTTAACTGACCAACGCAACAACACCTTAGCAGGTGGCTTGCTCCCATTAGCAATTCCAGACGCGTTCAATCTTCCAATCAAATCCACGGCCAGTAGAGCGGCCAACAGTTTTGACCCAGATCAGACTGAGCCTACAATGTTTGCAAAAATATTTCTAAAATGTTCCAGCAGAAGACAAAACAGACAAGTTTTATTGTTAGCGTGTTTACGGCCTTAGAGATTTTGTTTATTTCCAAAATGTAATGCTTTTCTATGAAAAGTTCACAGACCCTGATGAAATGCGACAATTCATCTCGGTCTTCACTGTCTTTTAGGAGAAAGTACAAAGGGTAAACAGAATATTACTTAGTCGCTTGCTGTTGACTGCAAAAGTGGTCGTAAGTTACGTCATACACCCAATACGTGTCATCGTGTTCCAAATGTTTCAGCGGAGAATACGTAGTCTATCTCTTTTCCTTGAATTCCTCCTTATTTCAGAATCGTACCACGGTTTGTCATCTTCACGAACAATTGTTTTACTAGGTATGCATAATTTAGCGAAGTCAATGAAAATATTTGTGAATAAGGAGCTAGCTTCATTTACACTACCCTGATGAAGACATGACCAGTCAAATTCATAAAGTTTTTTGTTAAACAATTCATAATTGGCATTTTTATACATCCAGACATTTCGAGTGAAAGTTCCATGTACAGGATACTCAAATGGTAAGTATACATAAGTTGGACAGTGATCACTTATATCAGGTGGGACTTTAATAATACCGTGATTTAACGGTGACATATCATCATGAAGTATAATAGGATCTAGCAAAGCAAGCTGGCGTGTTGGTTCAGATATGATATTGTGAAGGGAGTTTAGAAGCTTAACATCTTTCAAATGATGCATATTGGGATTAAGTAGATCTTCATTCATATCTCCCAAAATTATAATATTATTAGTAATGTCTAGAGCCTTTTCTATATTTTTGTTAAGGGCGTCAAAGAAGACAGCATCTGCTGTTCGCGGACTATAAAATAAACCAATAAGATAGCTTTCCCTATTTAGCTTAATTTCAACCCAAATTGATTCATCCCAGAATGTCTCCAAATCTATCATTCGAGTAATATGTGTACGGAAGCCTATATGTGACATTGTGTTTTGTGTTATGTCATTTTGATTTCGGCGTTTTTGTATGTTGAGTTTTCTGTTTTGTGTACAATGTTGCACATTTTAAACGGCGCAATTCACGAGGTAGAACCAAGATGGAGAACAAACGAGGAAAGAAGGACGAGAGTATAAGTATTTTAATTTATCCGTCGTATGTTAGTTTTTATACATTTGAAATCGATGCAGCCGGTAACTATCACAGTCAAAAAGTCTACCGGAGGCTTCCGGTTTGATTATGCTACATACTGGGTTCTCACTGTGAAAGTATTCACATAGACCCAGTACTATTCAATATAATACAGTTCGACTGACTATAATAGTTCGATCCATTTAGATCGACCCATTTAAATTGTACAGAAATTAATTCTGAGATGTTATTCTGTAGGTCTAGATCTGATACAGTGCGATAGAAAATAAGATGGCATTAAAGGCAAAACGTATCTATCTATCTATCTATCTATCTATCTATCTATCTATCTATCTATCTATCTATCTATCTATCTACCTACCTACCTACCTACCTACCTACCTACCTATCTATCTATCTATCTATCTATCTATCTGGAGGTTATCTGTATGTCAGTCTGTCAGTCAGTTTTAATGCTGATTTCAAACGTCACACCCACTGCCATATAAATTTCTTGGGTTTATCTACCTTTCTGTTTGCCTACATGCATTTTCCTACCGTCTACCCTGTATCCACAACCCCCCCCCCATCCGCCTACAAAAAATGCTTGAATTTATTCACCTGTCGGTCTGTCTGTCTGTCTTTCCGCCTGTCAGTCTGTCTGTTGTTCTGTCTGTATAATAAAACTAGTAAGTATTACAAGGAAATTCCATAATCACTATGATGACGAGACACAGTACATAGACAGTCACACGACAGCAAGAAAGCATTCAAAGTTAATCAGTCAGTTTTCTGGCTCTTTTCCTCAGCAAAATGACTGCAAAACTACATTGTATAAAATCACTGCGAACTTTACCACAGAATTAGAAGACAATACAATAACCCCACACACAATGGGAGCAACAAGGAATAATGAATTGACAACAACATAATCAATGCCTTAGAACGGACAGTAGTCGAGATCACCAGGGAGGGGCTCTTCACCCTAGATTCTGCTTTTGTACATAAAGCTGTTTTCCATTGCCTACCCTATACCCACCCACCACCCTATCAGTTTCTTGGGGTTATCTACATGTCTGTCTATCTGTCTGTCTGTCTAATGTGGTGGTGTGAACAGACAATCGTTATACATGTATTGCAAGACTATATGTGTACTTATATACTTTTTTTTATTCATTTGACTTTTATTTTTGGCCCTTTTACTTAATCTTTTGTGTTTTGCCTTTTGTGTTTTAAGTTTTGTCTCAGAAAGGTTTCTTTCCTTTAGTGTCTTTTGCCTTTTGCGTTTTAACTTTCAGCTTTTTAATTTTGTCTTTTGTGTTTAAACTTTTGTATATTGTATTTTGGGTTTTCGTATGCTAGTTCTATGCTAAAAAGGCATCCCAGTACCCCTTCAAATTTTGGCAGCAGACAAACATACAGACAGACACACAGACAATTGATAGCGTATCGGATATGGGAAAGCGGCGGAAATAGATTGACAGATAGATACGTTTTGCATTTAATGCCATCTTATGTTCGATTGCACTTTATTCGACCTACAGAATAAATAAATTCTGACTATTAAAATGAGTCAAACTGTCGTGTACAGAATTGTCATAGATCTATTTGAATACTTTCACAGATAGCATGGTTGACCGGAAAACCTACAGTAGACATTTTGGACTGAGATATTTACCAGCTGCATCGGTTTCAAATGGAAACAACGTTACAAAGGATGCATTAAAATACTTGTACTTTTTTCTTTCTTACCTTTTTTATTTCCATCTTGGTTCTACCCCTATGAATTGTGTTGTTTAAAATGATGTACAACATCATACACAAAACATACATATGTATGCAAATTCATATATGAGCCACGTCATAAGAAAACCTGCATTTTGAAATGTGAGAACAAAAAGGCACTGATTAGATGTGTCCTAACATGTTGGTCAACACATTTTTTAAAGTTAAATATTTTATTTCAAGATTCTAACACACCTCGCCTATAGAGCCAATGCTAAAAAACTGTGATATATCAAACAATAATTCACAGCTTTGAAAGCGCGAGGAAGACGCGCGCTAGCGGACGTCATTTGTTACTGCAAAATGACGTCAGTCATGGCGTTAGACGGTATAACGTCGTTTTTACGCTGGAAAGACGTAACTAATACATGTAAATATATACGACACAATCCAACTATTGGCGGGATTTCCTCAGTGCAATGGCGGAAAGTTGTAAGAAGCTGAAGAGTGCAAATGTATTTTCGTCGTTTATTGTATGTTACAATCGAAATAGATCAGCTCTATTGCGTGAATTGTTGAGTAATAATTCACTGTTTGTCGGTCAGTTGTACAAGGATAAATCACTCGTGCTATGCGCTTATGATTTGATCTTCTTTACAACTGACCTCCAAACAGTGAACTATTACTCAGCAATTCACTGCTAGAGTTGATCTATTTTTTAATTATAGCAAGTTTTTGAAGCTTAGAAGGTCAATTCGAGCCCAACATAGAAAGTTGGAAAATTCGAAATTCGAAAACGAGATATCTAGCGATACGGCTAATTGTCACTGTTTCAATGCTTTATCAGTTCCCCAGTTGATGCACAGCTGGGCCCGGAATTACAATGCCTCCTTAAAGTTAAGGTAGACTTAAATTGACGAACTTACTTAAATTTCACGAAAAGTGCATTACAATCATTTTCCCTATCTTAAATGTCTCATTATCTCGACAAAATACTTAAATATTTAAGGTAGCAGCGAGGCTACCTTAAAGTTAAGATTTAACTTTTTGACATGGTACTGTGACGGGGTTGCGAGTTCGAACCCCGTCACAGTACCATGTTATTTTTTTTAATTTTTTTTTATCAATTATTTATTTAGCCGTGGCGTGTGATTTCAAACAATGTGGCATTTTGACATGTGCAGACTTAGACGAGCCCGTGCAGCCCCCTTTTAAGCTTAGACAGTCAAATAGGCTGTTTGGCCAGTAGCTAAATATTCATAGAATATTCAAACGACTAGCAAAGGCTCTGATCAAACTGCGTGTATGCGCAGGCTGATCTGAGGCTCTGCCCGTCGCACATACCACACTGTTAGAAATCTCATGTAGCGGCTCATTTAAAGATATAATTCATAAGCATTTCCAAACCATTTGGGTCGCTTAATATCGCTTTACATGATTGTATCGATTCCTGATCTTTGCACCCTTACTTACTTTAATGGCAGCAAATAATGCGTACCCTATTGATTTGATGCATTCAGTGGCATCTCGCATATGCGTTTTCGTGTTTGATAATGTTCCACTTGATGGACACTGTTTAAATGTTAAAACTGTTTTCCAATAATGCTTAAAGGACACATGTGAAAATATGGTACAATAAAAATTAAGAAAATGAAATGAAAGCATTTATGGGATTCGAACCTGCGCATAATGGAAAAATAAATGTATGTTCTGCTGCCAGCGACTCTACATGTATCTTCTGAGCTATACAAGATGATATCAAACAGTTTTCAAAACTACACCTGACTGATGAATATTTGATTTCAATGTTTACAAACAAGCAAATGTAAACATGGTCATTAGATCTTGGCAGCACTATAGAAGGTTTTAAGCAGCTAAATCGTTTCTATACCACCACGATAACGTATATCCACGCACGGATCCATGAAATTTTCGTCGGGTTTGGCGGTGGGGGAGGGGGGTCCAAGCCCGACTGACTGAAAAAAGTCTGAGTTTTTTTTTTTGTAAGTCCTCAGCTTATTTTGCAGAGGGAGTCCAGTGATCATGGCTTTTTCAAAGAAAACTATCATTAAATTATAACTTTCCGATATTCCATGGAGAAGGGCGCTCTAACATTTCCAGGGGATCCAACTTTTCCCAGGTGGAGGGGGTCCAATTGCATATTTCTATATAAACATATAGTATTTGTGATTTTCCAGGAGGCT
The DNA here is from genome assembly GCA_964019695.1 of Loripinus fragilis. NCBI lineage: Eukaryota > Metazoa > Mollusca > Bivalvia > Lucinida > Lucinidae > Loripinus > Loripinus fragilis. The sequence goes on from CAXHUL010000381.1 coordinate 668,194, forward strand.
GGGGTCCGGACCCCTGCCACCTCCTCTGGATCCGCGCGTGGCATCGTTAACTGGGTTCGTCCACACATCGTACTGGCCAAAAGACTTAGCATGACACTAACTACATTGATGCAAGTTCTGTGCGGCTGTGGTAGGCAACGACAGGGTCCTACTGTTTAGTGATTGGAGATACGCATGGGGTATCAAAAATGCCATGAGTAGGGTATAGCACCGTATATCAAAGGCGTTTTATGCACACTGTATGCGGCGGTCACAAATGAACTGAATTGCTAGAAACGCTGTTTTGTATTTAAAAAATGCGTATCGCTGCCTATCAGGTATGATTTTTTAGTAATAAGGTTGAATGGTTCACGACATCAAGAAGTCTGCGAGTATAATATAAATACCCCCCCCCCCCAACATACATTGTATGAACAAACTAGAGGATCTGAAGGTCCTGCAGCGCTTACCCGATCTCATTGATTAAATTTAAATATGTCAATGTCAACTTAGGCTTATTATTGAATCATATTTTGTTTTACCATATATGGGAGTGTTTTTTTTTTTGTTTTTTTTTCATTTGGAATTATCACATATGCATCGTAGCACGTTGTGGCTCAATTTGCGCCTTTAATTAAAAAAAAACTAGCTAAATATCTGATAATCAGCCAATTTCTGGCTTGCCATTGGGAATTTATGTGTCCAAAATGAGTACACGTACGCTATGTAAGTCATTAGTTATGACTCGACAGGGCTCGCGAAATAGATGGGTAACCGGGTGCCACTTTGGCAGAGATATTTGTAGCTTATAGCATGGCATCAGTGTTGTACAGCTCAAGTCGGATGAAAATCCCGAATTTACGTAGACCTCGAAGTCTCACAAATTACTGATATTGCTTTGGAGCGCAGTGCCTCAGTGGTAGAGTGCTTGACTCGAGACCGAGGGGCCGCGGATTCGATCAACACCGGCGTAATTGCGTTGTGGTATTGACCAAGAACATTAATCCTAGCTTAATACTAGTTCAACCCAGGAAGCCCCGTCCCTTTATAACTGAAATATTGTTGATGGGACGTAAATAATCAAATCAAACAAACAAACAAAACTGATATTGTACTGTTTACCTTAACTTTAAACATTCGTATGAGCAAACTGCAACCGAGCCAGCACGATAATATGGTACTTATCGCATAGGCGAGCAACCATGGATTGCTCAAAGATCCACATAACCTGCCAAATCCACCTCAACTTAAAATTTGCGCGTGTGATGGTTCAGAAAAAAGGATAAAAACTTAACCCCCACTGGATAGCTGATCATGCATTATTTATGTTAAGTTATATGGATGGGATAAGCAACACAGTATCATTGGTTAGCCCATAAGTAGTCTACAACGAGCTAGATGCTTGTTAACTGCTCCGACAAACACACAAAAACATGATCATCGCGAACGAGTTCGTGTGTACTCCCCCCTACCCCCCCCCCCCACCCCCCGCCGCAGATCACCCCCACCTGCCCTCCCTCCCCGTCTCCGCTAAAATGACGCCTACACTCTTTTATGAAATGGAAAATATCAACTCAAGTAATGCTGCATCATGTGAGGGCTTTAATGAGCAGGAATTACTCTATTTTGTAGTCTTTTTCGAGTCCGTTGATTAATTTACAGGTCGCGCGAAACATTTGGGTCGCTTACAGTCATTAAAACTCTATATTTTTCGTATGTCTTCGGAAGCCTTTCCGTCAAATTAACGATTTTAGCCGAGGATTTATACTTAAGTTAGGTTCACAAGAACGGTGCATTATAAATCACATTTAAGATAGAATCATAACTTTAAGAAATATTGGAGTTAAGTTCGTAAAAGTCTACTTAACTTAAGGAGGCATTGTAATTCCGGGCCCTGATCTGCGCATTTATATATATTAACATTTATTTGTCCATAGCTACACAGCCAAGTTTGTGTTTGACCTGTTAGAAGTCCGCAAAACCAGGTTTTCTCATGATGAGGCCCATATGTCAAAGATTATACAATGCAACTACTCATATTTGGTGTGAAAACTACTGGTCGCAATTTACACAATAAACTTTTATTTTACAAGAATAACAAAATTAATGCAGGTACACTGAACGACTAACGAAACCTGGTACTAACGACTGAGGAATACTGGCACTTTCGTTTGTCTCTAACTTGTAAAGAATAAGTCCTAAGGCAAAAAGTAAGAGTTTATTTTAATAAAAGAGCATCAAATGTGATTTTTATTTTAATGCATATCACCATCAAACTGCCGTAAAGTATCTGCTCGACATGCTGAACTGGCTAGCACATTAAACCAGTGAACTTGATCTATATTTTACAAGCTCCAATTGCTAGTATTTTTACATTTGTATGTCAACCCTTGCGTTCTCATCAACCATAATGATTAACACTATCAAACATAAAGTAAAAGGCATCCCCTCAACATCTTGCGTCAGCACGCATCTTAATCTGATGACTTCAACTTAAATTTCAAGCTCCATTGCCATTGTCATTTTTATGTTAACCTTCAGTATCTCGTTAAATATTGTGTCTACAGCCCCCAAAGCGTGCATAAGGCGTCTCCTCAAAATCCTGTGTTGGTTCAGAGACATTGACCTAAACTGAAACCAAGTTCTAATTGGTCAACACCTTGACCCCTGATCTATACCATATGCTTTATTAAGAAAGGCCCTATGACTTTGTCTCTCTTCTCCCAGCGGATGCAGCACCAACTTCCATGGAATTCTTGTTCTTTGTCAAAACACCCCGTTTCATGTATGCTAATTACTTTGTTGTGTCTGTGTAGCCTAAGTACATTATGTCAGTCAAAGTCAGAATGCAAAACCATTTCTGCCAAAACATCTATGTTTTTCTTAATTTATATTGAAATCACACGTTCATCTCATCAAAATTTCAAGTAATGTAGATTGAACCTTGAAGAAATCTGTATTAACTTAATTCAGAATAAAGATTTCATACATCTAAATAAACCAAATATTTATTTACTTGGAAATTAAGCAAAGCAATATCAGAAACGGGTACAATTTGTTTCTAAACCCTACCCATAAAACCACAAGGTAAAAGGGTCACAACGAGATTGGTTGGAGTAAACATATGACATATGATGGACCAAGTAAGCAGCTATTTTCTAAACAGGTGGTGACTCTGAATTCGAACGTACCTGAATAAAATTACAGCTTAAATATGACAATTTAATGATAACACAGAACAGCAAGTAACTCAACCACAACAAAGCACCAACTTGGAACGGTAAGTAATGCGTTATTAGTTGATTTAAGTTAACTTTACATGTTAGTCCCAATCCCGACTTTCTGTGTGGTTCTAAAACATGCATTTGAATGGAGCACGTGGAGGTTTCCAACTCATCAATAATTCAACACAGACAACAAAGAAATCAAAGGTAAAACCATGGTGGTTCAACGACGAAGAATTAACAGAAACAACGCTTACTCTGACATTTCAAAACGCCACTGGAACACTGGAGGGAATGAAGGCCAAAAGTTGAATCCTGGTGAGCCAACAATAGAGTACGTGTAACGGTTAATTTGTGCGACAACTATTGCTAATTTCATATGTTAAGTAAATGCAAGTTTTTTTTTAAATAAAATTAATTAGAATTACATTTCGTTGCTCTTCTATGGATGATGTAAAAACTTCAATGTTTCATGCGTCTGACATGTGTATGCAATGCAAGGTAGGGAAGGAGGCAAAGTTCTGGATTGGGTACAATCAATTACCACACCTGAGCCTGGATACCATATGGGGAAGTGACAAATACACAAAATCATTGAATAGAGGAGAGCCAAGAAGTCAGCCCTATCCTAGCATGTGGCCACAAGGCTGCATGACACAGACAAGACAATATAGCAAAGAAAAACACATAAAAAGATCCACAAAAGAAATACCACCTTGGAATGGTCAGTAAGAAAATTACTGGAATGCTTAAACTAGTTTCACGGTCCCAGCCTCACCCTTCATTCTGATGTGGATCAAGACACATATATGTTTGGTTCGCATGAAAGATCCCTAACTTATCCATAACTCGTCTCAAAGTACATATAAATCAAGATACAAAAAGGAGATAAAACAAAGATAAGGACTTAGAACATAACAGAACATACAACTGAATACTGTAGCAAAAGAAATCAAACAGTTAAACCCTTGCGGGCCTGACAGCAGACACAGCATCAGGCCCAAACCCTCTCATTTATAGATAAGGCTTAAATTTGGAACCGTTAAAGCAAATCTCTTAATTTCCTACCACCACTGTCATCATATTGAGGAAATCTACTGCAGGTGAAATTAGTTAATATAACTTGTGTTCACTGGTAAATGTATATAAAGCAAAACGTGAGTGTTTCAGAGTTTTTCAGTAGGTCTTTAATTCCAATGAACAAATTAACTGACGTTTCAAAATCAGTTCTTGGGTTTTATAAGGCTCAAAATTGCCAGCAATTCATTTAAACACGTCTTCCTATTATACATTTCTTACATCAACTTGATCTACCAGTGTTCCAAACTCTATGTGACCATTCAGTGTAGTATATCAGGCTACCCTTCTTGTATATCAACATTTTCTCTGTGCTCTTATTGAATTGGGATTCCAGTGTTACACAAGCTAAGACGCCACCATGTGAGCTAAACACTCTTTGTGTTTTAACAACGGCAGCAACTAGGGTACATAATTGGCCAGTAAAATATATCTAAGTAAGAATGACGGCAAAAGTTCGGAAACAATACAATCAAATACCACACCTGACTCAGGATACCACATGGGAAAGTGACAGAAACACAATTAAACATCACAAACAAGAACCATGAGGTCAGCCCTTTCCCAGCAGCTGACCACGCGACAGCAATAAACAGACGCGAAAATATGACAAACACAATACATAAATAACACAAATGATCCACAAAAGTACCGCCTTGGAAACGTCAGTAAAATATTTTACCCGAGTGCTTAAACCAGTTTCACAACGCCAACCTCACCCTTAGTTCAGATGTGGATCAAGACACATAGATGTATCCACCCCCAGTACCCCAGTAGCCTCGGCTGCTGTCTGTTCTGAGGTGTTTCTGTTGTTTATGATCCATTGTTTGTTGTTGCTCCCATTGTGTTGGGTCTTTGTTTTATGTTTTTTTTTCTAATTGTCCTCATCTTGCTGAGGTATAGAGAGCTGGTTGCTTTACTTTAAATACGTTGTCGTGTGGCTGACAGTGTTCTTTGTATCTTCCCCTCTGGTGTCATGGGTTAGTCTGTGGTCTATGCTTGTAGCATTTCTTGGCCATACTCATCTGTTTTGGGCGCTTCTATCTAGTTCTACTTAATGAGATCAATAAAACAGAGTCGGGCACATTCAACATAAAATGGGGTTAGTGTCTTGAAATTATTCTGTATCTCTCAAGTCTTTAAAAAGCGTATCAAGCAATGTAATCCCTGGCGCCTCAGCGTTTCCACTCACTGATTGGAAACACAGTTTCCGTACATGAAGGTGTCAACTCCAACAACTGAGTCTGCAGCTGTGTGTCTAAAAAGGGTTGCAGAAGCACCATTCTTTGTGTCTAGGTCACAACGTAGATCATCTGGTGCTATCTAGAATAGTACAAAACATCTAAATATGGGTTCTGAATGCTGAAATCGCTGTCGTGATTTTGTTTTTTGTTTGTTTAGGATACATATTAATTCTCGTCTACATAATGTAAATCAATGAGCACAAACTTAATCATTTGTCAAAATATACCAGAATTAATTGTACTCTAGATTGGCCATTCATTTGAAGGAGATATGATGAAACAAAATTAACAACTCCACACTGTTTAGCAAGATGACCACATTAATCTGGCAGAGACATGATTAAAACTGAAAATAAAAACGATAATTTATGAATATTATTAATTATTAATAGTAAAACATCTTCCGATGCACAAATATATGTTTTTTTTCTGCGTTATGCTTTGCTGACTGGTTTAACAGTATATACATGAATTAAAACAATTATTAAAGTTGTTTTTTTAGAAAAGAAAAACTGATTTGATATCAGTAAAACTACCAAATTTTAAGGTTATCATAGGTACAATTATTGCATTTTATGGTAAAAACTAAGATCTCCAGTAGAACACACTGCGCTCACAAACATTGATCGAGTACAATTCAGTTATTTTACGACCCGCAGACAGACAGAAAGACAGATATACTCATCAATTGATAGATTTATATATGGATGGATAGATAGAAACATACAGTAACTATACATGTACGTAGATAGATAGATAGATAGATAGATAGATAGATAGATAGATAGATGGATAGATAGATAAGTTTTGCCTTTTATGTTTGCACTGCATGGGACCTACAAAATAAAATATTTGAATAAACTTCCATTACAATTTAAATTGGTCAAAGTATTATAAGGGACCAAGTTGTCTCGTATTGAATCGTCCTGGATCTATTTGAATGCTTTCACAGAGAGAGAACCCACTTTGTAGCATGACCTGTATATTTTTGACTTTGTGATAGTTACCAGCTGCATGGATTTCAAATGTAAAAAACCCACTAACATTACATGTAGAATGAATGCATTAAAATACTTACAACTTCGTTTTCGCCCGTCTTTTCGTCTATATCTTGTCTCTACCTCGTGAATAGCGCCGTTTAAAATGAACAACACCGTACACAAAACACAAAACAAGAAACTCAAAATATGAAAGTGAAAAGTTAAAACACCGAAATCAAAACGCCATAGCACAAAACACAATGTCACATATAGGCTTCCGTATATGTGCAAGTCCACAGGACAAATGCATTAACAGCCCTCCACCGTGATTCGTTCTATCTTTTCGATAGGGAATATCATATTTGCTTGACATAAAATGTAATGCAAGTCGGTTGTGTAGATGACGTTATTTCATAAAAGCAGCATGTATCAGTCACATTACAGTAGGTTACATGTAATCCTCTACGTCGATTACGTCGATTACGTATTACACCTATTCCACACAGGCCACGAATCGCCACGAATTGATTTTTTTCTTATTCGGGGGGATTCGTGAGGTTTCATTAAAAAATTATACAATCGTGATGTTCTAAAAGTCAGTCCCGATTCAGATACGATTTCGTTACGAATATTCGGGGGAATCGGCTCAATTCGGCTGGAATCGCGCAAGAATTCATTACGATTAGCAAAATAACATTAGAACATGCTGCACGAAAGTTAAGGAATCAATTACCAATCAGTTAAGAATATGCCGAATGCTGCACGAATTGGACACGAATTAACAGAAATCCGCGACGATTCGCCACGATTCGCGAGATAATCTCTCACGATAGTTATAAAAAAGGCCCATACATGCTTCGGGGGTATCAGTTCCAAAATGAATGTTCCTGGTAAAGCAGCAGTAGAATTTATCCTGCAACTTGAGTGTTGAAAACGGCTACTTATATAGCTAGAAGTAAAAACAACTACGTTAAAGTCGAGAGGCCCTGACCCAGACTCTTTGACTTGGAAAAATATGGCAGTTCGCCATTGGCAAAATCAACAGCCCGGAGCTACTGACTGATCCTGATTGTGCTCCAGAATCTGCCAAATCTGTTTCAACTTCTAGGACTGCTCATATTGCTTGGCTTAATCTCCCGATTCCCAACGAATGAGCTACGAGTAGCTACGAATGCCAAAAAAAACGCCTCCCAATCGATTACGATTCAGTTACGATTTCCAAGAATGCCTTAGGAATTTGGTACGAATCACGCACGATTATTCGAATCGGGGAATTCGTGGCCAAGGTTTTGAACTGTACAAAACTTTTGAGCCGAATTCCCGATAGACCTACGAATTGCAAGAAGTCACTACGGACTGTGCGAATCAATTAAGATCTTCACGAACTGAGTACGAGTCAGCCACGAATCCAAATTTTTGTCAATTCGTGGGATTCGGGGCCTGTGTGGAATAGGGGTATATGCCGGCTAGCATGCGTGTAATCATCCTGGCGCCACAGTTGAAAACTGTGAAACACCGTCAATAAAAGCCAATTTTCTATCAAAAACCGGTTTCTTGTTTACAAAACCTTTGGAATGAATTTGAGGATCCAGGAAATGATCAGCTTGCAACCTTACGTTATGATTTCAAACGCTTAACGTCATTTACGTCAATACCAAATATAAGTTAAATGCGGTAAAATTTGTATTCCTCTTGAGTTTTATTCAATAAAAGCATATCAGCTGTACGAATTATGACTTTTAAATGTTAGACGTCAATAAAATGTGTATTGTGACGTCAAATATCATTATTCTGCTCTTTAAAGGCACGATAATGTTTACGCATTTTTCTGATGAGAGAATGGGCAAGTGGCAAAGTTTCGGTTACAGTTAGCAAGTTTAATGCTTACTTCCCTCATATAACAGGTTGTATTCATTTGCAAATATGTTCTTAAAAAAGTTATCCTTTGGAAGCAAAGAATGCACCGAAGAACTGAAACTAGAGTGTGCAAATCTGTATTGTGTTCAGTTTGACTAACATCAATGTAACGTCCCGCTGACACAATTATACGGAATCTGTAAGGTAACTTTGCGGGCAAAGCATGTCCTGTTATCTTTAGGTTCGATACATCCTGTAATGCATCAAAGACCTCAACTTAACGGGTTTAAGTGACGTTAAATGCTTATTCTTTGTCATTGTGTATCCTAGCATTCCAGTAGCTGGTTTTGAAGCAATATTTGACTGACATTTCAGCATGATAGGATGCTTTCTTTGTTTGCACATTGTGTAATCGACGCCGTGTAACATATCATGAAGAAGCTTGGGGTTCATGATTTTCGTACTGACGTCCACGTCATATTTTTACGTTTAAGTGTTTTCATCTTGTGTCCTCAATTTTATCGTAAAAGTGACGTTTTCGCATTCATCACATGCCCTTGATAGTCAGTAAGCACTTTCTAAAAGAAATTTAATCAAAACAACATATAACTACGCAAAAGTATTGTTTTCATCTGTTGCGTATCTTTATTCCTCAGTATAGGTGCGATCTATTGGTCACTAGTCTAGCTTCTAGACCTTGATGTTTTTGTCAACTTTACTTTACTTTTCATTCAGTATTAATTTAACCAGTGCATGAGATTTCCAACAATGTGGTATGTGCGACCAGCAAAGCCTCAGATCAACCTGCGCATACGCGCAGTCTGATCAGAGCTTTTGCTAGTCGCTTGAGTATTCTATGATTGTTAAGCTACTGACTAAACACCATTTTGAGTTTCTAAGCTTAAAAGGAGGCTGCAGAGGCTCGTCTCTCTGAGTCTACACATGTCAAAATGTAACATTGTTGGAAATCGCATGCACTGGTGCAATTGATTTCATATTGTCTCATCTCTTTCTCTCTTTGACAT